>CANXYC011416224.1:0-17191 GCA_948193065.1 Aleurites moluccanus
ATTAACCTACATCTGTGTTATTTTGAATATTTCGAATCTCCCTTTGGTGATTTAAGATAAGCACTTGATAATGTTTTGATGCTTACAGTTGTCAATATATCATTCCACATTTGATGATATATCCTTTTGGGGTGAATTGTCTCATTCCACATTTGATGAGATAATTAATTTCCATTTGGATGTTCTATCCTGAGCGGTTGTATCATTCCATACTTGATGATACAGCTTAACTAGATTTGAACTTGGCAGCTGTAACATTCCACATAAAAAACATGAAATGGTTCTTTTGGAAAGAAACTGTTTAGGTCTTGTTCTTATAAAGAAACTTGACATTGATGCTTATTAGTTTTGACATTGATGCATATTATTTGACATTAATGTATTATTGGTATTGATACTTAATTGACATTAATATATTATTATTTTCAGTCATTGTGGTATTGTGCTAAATTCTTTTGAATGAACTAGACACTTTAAAGAGTTATACAAATGATTGAATTCATATGAAATTCATATTTGCTAACTTACAGGAAATGACGAAAATAAAGAAGTAGAGCTGAACTGGACTTCTGATAAGGATGATCTACTTGTTGAATAATTCATCTATAGCTCTGGACTGTGGGGAACTATTATATTTCTCTCAGTTGAATAAATAGTTCACTTACAAGTGAAAATGCCCATTTTAATTGGACTGTGGGGGACTATTATATTTTGTTTCAGTTGAATAAATAGTTCACTTACAAGTGAGAATACCCATGTTTATTGAGTTTAGTTAAATTCTAAAACTCTATATTTATATACTTATTATTCAAATATATTTAATTTATTTGCATCAATTTAGTTTATTTCTAAAATTGATAGTGTGCTTAAAAAATTCATATTTTGAGTAATGAATCTTTTTGTGTTATAATGATTTAATGTTTTGTTTTGAACATTATATTATCTATCTATTGAAAAGTGCTATATGTAGAACATAGGAGGAGATTGTTGGGTATATTAAATAATCCTAATATATGTTCTAATATAAGCCCTAATAGATAATGGACCTTTGTAGTGGACCTAATGGGCAAGAGCCCATTAACTGGTTTAACCTAGTGTAAACCTATATATATATACTAGCTGGGGGCAGCATGCTAGATATTCTAAATTAGATACCTAGGGTGTAATGCTTCAAGCAATTGCATATTGTTTGACCTAAAATCCTAACATAATACTCATATTTATAATGTTATTTATTATTTATTCTAATTTAATAAGAATTCTCATCCAAATAGGAATAATATTAAAATAAAAATTCTACTCCACAAAGGAAATAATTCCCCACTCAATTGAATAATATTTCTCATACACAAAATAAGAAAAAATAGTCTTCCAAATTCTCATAGGATTTTGAATTATAATTCTAACAATTAATTTAATCGATTTGTCAATTTAATTTACAAAAATACCTCATAAAAGTTTTAATCAAATCATTTGTATAATTAATTATAAAGTATCATCCATCTTAATTTTTATTGTTGATATTTAAGTAATCAAACTTATTTAAAGATATGAAAGTTAAATTATATATAAAAAAAAAGCTACATATAAAATATTTTTCGTCGAATTGTCAATTATAATGCTCTATCAACACGATGAAAAATACTTGGATGAAATACTTTGTTAAAACAGTTGGAGATTATTAGAAAAAATTCTAAGTAATTTTTTTATTTTAGTATTTTTTTAATATATGAATTATATATTTATTTTTAAATCAAGATATACTTTTAAAGATTGATATTTTACCTAAAAAATAAATGGATAATTATTGTTAGGACAATATACACCCGTATATTGTGGAGAAAAGACCAATTTATGTGTAGCTCCCTTAAAAAAAAGACCATTTATGTAGACGCATAGGTTGATTTATTTGCTTTTTAGATGAGTTAAGGAATTATGATTTATGTAAAAATAGATCATAAGACCCACATGTACATGTTTTTACATGAATTTTAAAAATGGTAGCGCATATGACTCGAAGAAAATAATAATCATATTAAAAAATAAATAATACAAAATCCATCTATTTATCTATCTGTCCATCAATAATTCATTAAAAAGTGGAACCAAATAATAACAAATTAAATATTATACTTTTTCAAATTTCTTCAATTCTAATTTGAATAATATATTTTTTTACTGAATTAAAAAAAAATAAACTTAATATAATATATAAAAATTGACTCGTAATATTATTTTATTATTAAATTTAAAAAATAAATAATATTAATTTTATTAATCATCATTCATATATTCCCTTTTATTTTTTCTTAAAAAATATCACAAATATATTTTATATAATTACCCAAAATACCATTAAAACATATGTTAAGTTGAATTAGAAAAGCTATCAAACCTCAAATAATTTGAAACCTATTCTTTAATAATTTATAAATTATAAGTAGGCCTCATATATATCTTTTTAACAAATCCACACTTTTCCTCGCATTATTCTATCTATTTTCCTTATAAATTTTAAAACTTAAAAATAATTTGAAAGCTTTTCAAGTGATAAAATCATATTATATAATATAATATTTATTTAGGAAAATAAAAAAAAGAGCAAATTATAATTTAGTCCCTGAATTTTAATCTAAAAAACGAAGTGATCCCTATATTATATGAAATATATTATTTAGTTCATAATTTTTCATTTCGTAAAACTATTTAGTCATTCCGTTCATTTTTTTGATATTTTCCGTTAAATTTTAAGTGAAATGCCTAAAATACTCTTTATTCACTATTAAATTTTCTATCACCTGCCACTATTCAAATTAATAATTTTCCTTTAAAAATCTTTAATTTTTTTCTATTTTTTAACTCTAATTTAACAAGTGAAAAAAATTAAAACTTCTACTAGACTAATGAAAACCAATAAAAGATAATACTAAAGGAAAATTATACTTCAATAATTTATTCAAAATAATTTAATAATTAACTCCAATAATCAAACAAACAAACCAATAATCCAATTATCCAACAAACAAACCAATAATCCAATAATTTAACAATAACAAATCAAAAGCTACAAAAAGCCACCGCCACACCTCCAAATTTTAAAATCGTCTCGAAATCTTCACTGTCAAAAAAGAAGATGGAGATGATGAAGAGAAAGAGAGAGGGAAAATGACAAAGAAAGACAAAAAGAAAGGGAATGAGAAAGAGAGGGATAAGGGAGAACAAGAATGAAAAGATGAAAAAATTAAGAAGGGTATTGATAAAGTACAAAGAGGTTGTTAAAGAGAAGAGGAGGTGTAAGGATATTTCGGGATATAATTTTATTTTATTTTTATTTTTAATTTATTTTTAATTAAAACAGTTAAAAAAAATAACAAAATGACTAATAGTCTTACGAAATAAAAATTAAGAGACTAAATCATATATTTCACATGATATAGAGATTATTTTGTTTTTCGAACAAAAATTTAAAGATTAAATTATAATTTATCTAAAAAAAATTCCCTATGAGCCATGGGTGGCATTTTCGTAATAAAATGAAAAATTAGGGTTTTACAGTTCGAAGATCTAAAATATATAGAAAAGCTCAAATGAGCTATCACTTTCAGTCTTTAACCGTCTGAGAAAAGACACACGTCCTCTTCCTTCTATTAACAATTTCGCTTTCTACAAAATTCAAAAGAACTGAACTACTACTCTATTTTTAATCACCTTGTACAGTACACGCGTCCATAAAACTTTCCCCCCAATTTCTTTTCCCAGTTCCCAGATTTTCTCTCATTTTCTTGCATGCCAAACACCACTTTCTCGGTCTCACATTCCCATTAAAATTTTTCCGTGTTGGTATTTTTACTTACTATCTTCTTCAATTCCCATCACCCGTGATCTACTCTTTTACAACAAGAACAATCCATTAATTCATTTTATTTTAGAAGATCACCATGGCTGTTAATTCCACTGACCGTAAAGAGGTTGTTCTCAAAGTTGATGTAGAAGATGATTCAGCTGCTAGAAATGTCGACCCCATTATCGCCGGTGGGAAGATTTGGAGAGAATCGAGTTATGATTTTTGGAATGATAAAGAGAAAGATATAGGGGTTCTGAATAATGGCAGTGAAAGTTCTGGCTTTGATTTTCCTCAAAGTAATGTTACTTCTAATGGTAGTAGTACAGCTGCTGCTTCTGCTGCTTCATCGTCAATGGAGGATCCACCTTCGAAGTTGATTGGTCAGTTTTTACATAAGCAAAAAGCTTCAGGTGATTTTTGCTTGGATATGGATTTGGAGATGACTGAGCTTCAGAACGATACAGTTGTTCTCCATCGAAATTTGGCGCCAGTTTCTGAGTCTCCAAACGCAGTGAACCGTGTCTACTTCGACCCGAACCCACATGGGTCTAGTGATTCAGTAAGGAGGAGGCATCAGTGTAAAGATTCGCCGAGCAAGAAGAGTACTGATAGTGGTGGTGGTGGTGGCGGCGGCGGCGGCGGCGGCGATGGGGAGATTGTCAATTGTAGTTCGAGAAACGACGCGAATTTGTCCAAAAGTTCGTCGTTTCAGATGAAGTCTCACTTGTTGAAGGAGAGGACAAAGTCGAGATTGATGGACCCACCGCCTCAGCCTCCAGAAAAATCAGGGAGAGTGATTGGAAGATCAGGGCAATTGAAGTCTGGATTTGTAGGAAAAGGTAGTGTGATTGATGAGGAGGAGGATGACCCTTTGCTAGAGGAGGATTTGCCTGAAGAATTAACGAAAGATAAATTTGATATATGGACTTTGCTTGAATGGGTGAGTTTAATTTTAATCATTGCTGCTCTAGTCTGTAGTCTTAGTGTTCCATATTTGAGAAAGAAAAGTCTGTGGAAACTTAGTTTGTGGAAATGGGATATGTTGGTTTTGGTGTTAATATGTGGGAGATTAGTTTCTGGGTGGGTTATAAGGATCATTGTGTTCTTTATTGAGAGGAATTTTCTTTTGCGAAAAAGGGTTTTGTATTTTGTGTATGGGATCAAGAAGCCTGTGCAGAATTGCTTGTGGTTGGGGCTTGTTTTGATCGCTTGGCATTATTTGTTTGACAAGAAAGTTGAAAGGGAAACCAAAAGTAAAACCCTTAGATATGTCACCAAGATTTTGGTGTCTTTGGTGGTGGGTACATTATTATGGCTTGTGAAAACTCTTGTGGTTAAGGTTCTTGCATCTTCTTTTCATGTAAGCACTTACTTTGATCGGATTCAGGAGTCATTATTTAATCAATATGTGATCGAAACACTTTCTGGTCCTCCAGTGATTGAAATAAAAAGAAATGAGGAAGAGGAAGAGAGAATTGCTGCCGAGATACTGAAATTACAGAATGCAGGTGTTACTGTGCCCCCTGGTCTTAAGGCAACTACCTCCTCTGAGCCACAAGGTTCAAGAGTTGTAGGGAGTGGGAGGATTCAGAAAAGCCCTCGAATTGGAACCCCCAGGCTCTCTCATTCATTTTCCAAGACGGCCAATGAGGGAGATGATGCCATAACGATTGATCACTTGCACAAGTTGAATCCTAAGAATATTTCTGCTTGGAATATGAAGAGGCTGATTAACATAATTCGAAATGGCACTCTGTCTACACTGGATGAGCAGATACGAGATTCTAGTCATGATGATGATGAGTCTGCTACAAAGATTAGAAGTGAATATGAAGCAAAAGCTGCAGCAAGGAAAATATTCCAGAATGTGGCTAAGCCAGGGTCTAGGTAGGTTCTTATTTCTATCCTATTTATCATTTTTAGTTTTAGTTAAGTTTTAGATATGTGCATAGTACCTAATCTTTGTTGCAGTTAAGGTGTAATATGCACTTGATATTAATTGCTTATGGTGGTCTATTTTAGTATCTGCTATGCTTTATGAGGTGATTGAGATTCTTGTTGCTAATATCTGTGCTCTATTAGGCATTGCTTTTAATGCCTGTTATTGTCTTCTTCAATGGATTTTATCAAATAAATTTAATGTGCAACAGTGCAAGTATTTTCTGTTTGAACTTACATGTCGCAATAAATTTATTGTTTAATCCAGTTTCAGTAGTAATATGTGCAGATTGTAGTAAATATTTTAGAATAAGGATTGAGAAAGATGTGCGTTCTGAAAGTGAATCTTTTGATGTCAATGATGTGTTTGTAATGACAGTTGATTGACTTTGTAGAGATTCATGGGTAATAATTTTCATTGACCTTTTATACTTCATAATCATGTCTTTGGTCGATG
Organism: Aleurites moluccanus; assembly: GCA_948193065.1. Taxonomy (NCBI): domain Eukaryota; kingdom Viridiplantae; phylum Streptophyta; class Magnoliopsida; order Malpighiales; family Euphorbiaceae; genus Aleurites; species Aleurites moluccanus. Next base: position 6,240 of record CANXYC011416224.1, read on the forward strand.
ATTTGTCATATTTTAATTGATTGACTCTGTAGTGATTCGTTGGTAATAATTTTTCATTTAGTAATTAGTTTCTGTTATTGTTTTTATGCAGGTATATCTACCTGGAGGACATCATGCGTTTCATGCAAGATGATGAGGCTTTGAAGACCATGGGTCTTTTTGAAGGAGCATCTGAAAGCAAGAAAATTAGCAAGTCATGCTTAAAAAATTGGGTGGTAAGAATCAACTGGCTTGTGCATATTTTCATGTTTCGCAATTTTTTCTTTTTTCTTTTCTGGGTTGTCAATGTCATGATATATGTTAGCATGCCTATTTACTATTATCTTTAGGCGCCAATGTATCCATTAAAGCTTAAAGTACAGGCAAAATCTTACGTTGATCTTGTCATGTGATTTTCAATTTCAAATTGATGTGATTGGCCTGGATATTATTAATTTTGGTGGTTTCACATGAGTGACCACTAGTTGTTTTAGACAATGTTCTTAGACCCGGCCCAATCAAGGAACCGATGACAATATTTATGAACCAGTAAGCTTGTTGCCTTGTAAGTTCAAGGCGCCTCACCTGTCAAGCTATTGTTATCCATTTCCAAGTAAGTCAACTGATGAAATGATGTGATGAAGATTGCTTCCCACATCAAAAAGTTGATGCAAAGAGAAGTGGAATATATATCATATGCGGCTCAAAGTAAAGCAAAGAAGCTGGAGATGAGGAAGCTCGACCCAAGCAAGCCCAGTCTGTTGGGCGGGTCATGGTGAGAGTCAACAGTATATTAAAACGGCGTCGTTTTGCACCAAAACGACCAAAAAAAAAAAGGAAAAAAAAAGATTCATGACCCGGGGTGGGTCACCGGGTTTTGGTCCAGTTTTTGGGGGATGGGTAATTGGGGATGGACCGGACTAGCTGACCAACTGGTTCCAGGTTTTCCCAGTTGAATCGGCCAATCCGGTCCGATTTCCAAAACACTGATTTTGGCTGGTAAATTATCATTTAGTGTGGGAAAAGTAGTGTATCAATTTGGGATATTATTTACACGCCAGGAAAAAAAAAAAAAAAAAAGATTCATGACCTGTCGGGCGGGTCACCGGGTTTTGGTCCAGTTTTTGGGAATGGGTAATTGGGATGGATTTGACCGGCCGACCAACTGGTTCCAGATTTTCCCTGTTGAACCGGCCAATTCGGTCCAATTTCCAAAACACTGGTTTTAGATGGTAAATTATCAGTATATATAGTGTGGGAAAAGTAGCGCAGCAATTTGGGATATTATTTACACGTTAAAATAATCAAAATAATTGCTGTGATAAACAACTATAAAGCACAGACACGCTCTCCTAGTTGGAGAGTTGATGTCAGACACCGATACGCGGTCAATGATTTTCGACACTTTAACTAACCGACACGTGTATTTGACCGTATCCAGCACGGTCAAATGGTGGTATTCATAAATAAAAATTCAATTTATCAACAATTAGTCTACAAATAATAAAAATAGGGACTAAATAGATAATAAATAGAAATACTAAATTGTAATATGAAAAATAAAACTAAAAGTCTAAAAATGATAGACAAAAAAACTAAAAATGATCCAAACTCTAAATAGATAAATATTTCATTTTCTCTTCAAATCTCTTTCTTAAACGAAAATGATTGAATTATTATTGTATATGTACAGTCTATAAATTTTTTTATTTTTAAATTTTACTTCTAGTTAAATTTATGGATATTTTGTTTTCTTTGCTTCTTATTAATGTGAAATCATGGACATAGTTTATTTTCTTTGATTTTTTATTGAATGGATGGAAATACTTGTTGCTAAATTGATGGTTATAGTTTGTTTTATTTAATTTTTTTGTTAAATTAAGAATATAAATGATAATATATAATGTATATATTAAAAATATTATTTAATATTTAAACATGTCCCAACGTGTCGAAATCTAAATTTTTTGAGAATTAATGTGTTGGAGTAAGTCGTGTCGCGTGTGAGTGTCGGTGTTTTTATAGATAAACGCTATGATTAACACACAAGTAAACAAGAGGTCTTTTATGGTTGGTTTTTATTGGTTCAATTTAAAATTTCCATATGTATTGTGGTTGTTGACTTTATCTGTTTCCATGTAAAAATAAAACCAGTTCTGCTTTTGTTTTCAAATTCATATGAACTTCTGAATTTCAAATTTTGAAAGGATTATTCATTATTTTCTTGTCCCTTTACCCACACAAAATTGAGGCAATCCTTGGTACAATAGTAATGTTACTCTGTGATCAGAAGGTCACATGTTTGAGTTGTGGAAGCAACCTTCTTCCAAATGGTAGAGAGAAGGCTGCATAAGTTAAAGTATCATAAAGTAGGGAGCCTTGTGTTCCTTGTGTTCTAGTGATGCTTATTTTCTTTTCACCTAGCATTAAAAATGTGAAAAGGAAATCTGCTTTTGGTGACATTATATGGCTATAATTATTTAACTTTTTGAAATTTTGAAATGTGGGTTTATTTGTGCATGTATTCTAGTCTTTAATGATTATGATAATAACTTGGTCATTTCAGTTTAATGCTTTTAGAGAATGAAGAGCACTTGAGTCTATATTTTATGGTATATATCATTGCTTTTTGAAACATGTGTGGGCTGTTTGTGCATTTATTATAGTCATTGTAAGGTAACTTGGTTATTTCAGGTCAATGCTTTTAGAGAACGCAGAGCACTTGCTTTGACACTGAATGATACAAAAACAGCTGTGAACAAGCTGCATCGCATGGTGAACATTTTGGTTGGGATCATTATAATTGTTATTTGGCTTCTTATTCTTGGAATTGCCACCAGCAGAATTCTCATCTTTATAAGCTCTCAACTCGTCCTTGTGGCATTTGTCTTTGGAAATACCTGTAAAACAGTATTTGAAGCCATTATCTTCTTGTTTGTGATTCACCCATTTGATGTGGGTGATCGGTGTGAAATTGATGGAGTTCAGGTAATTAAACCAATATATGAACCGCCCTCTATATTTTTGAGGCTTTACTATCGTAGAAGTTTTTAGTTGTGCATATGATATTTCTAATTTCTTTATCAACCAATTTCAGATGGTGGTCGAAGAGATGAACATTCTAACTACTGTTTTTCTAAGATACGACAACCAGAAGATTGTAATTGCTAACAGTGTTCTTGCAACCAAAGCCATCAGTAACTACTACCGCAGTCCAGACATGGGAGATGCTGTTGAATTCCACATCCACATAGCGACTCCCGCTGAAAAGATTGTACTCATGAAACAACGAATAACTAGGTAATTACAGATAAAACTTCATTGTTTTCTGACTATGCCATTTCATTATATGCTGCATATTGTTTGAAGCGGGTGCTTTAATATGGACCGATAACATTTTTATACTTGTTAAAATTAAGCTGAGCATACTTCATCAGATTTAATGTGTTGGTTAGCGGATTTGTCTTTTCGATACTATCATATTCAACAGGGAACTATTAGATGGCATAGAGCATATAAAACTTTTTTTTATCTAGGAACTCTTGGTCATTGATAATAAATCGGTAGAGTGAATACACATGGACAAAAACAATATCATTTAGTGTTTTAATAGCATTTGCCATACAATATGCTTGTTGAAGTGATTGCTGTTTTATTTCATCAAGCAGTCCAGTTACGTCTATTTCAAGTTTCAACATAGGCACAGGTGCAATATTTTCATAGGTTGCTTCTTTGAATTGATTTTATATGCTAAAGATATCTTGCATTTTTCACTGCAGTTATATTGAGAACAAAAAGGAGCACTGGTATCCTTCACCCATGATCATATTTAAGGAATTGGAAGAAATGAGTCGGGTGCGGATAGCAATATGGTTGACCCATAGAATGAATCACCAAGACATGGGAGAGAAGTGGTCAAGGAGAGCTCTTTTACTTGAAGAGATGGTTAAGATTTTCAGAGAGCTTGACATTCAATACCGCCTTCTACCTATTGATATCAATGTTCGTGCATTGCCTCCTGTATCATCGGATCGTGTTCCTCCTAGTTGGATGAATTAGAGTGAGTATACAAAGAAAGTAGAATCAATTTATTCTTCCATTGTAAAAGAGTTCCTTTTGAGACATTAGTGCATTTCTATGAATTTCTGCACTATTGACCCTTCAGTAGCGAATTAGAAATTTTTCTTGATGTGATAAACTATTTTGGTAGTCCATTATCATGTGCAGAACCTCTTGCCGCCTCCCAATTTCATTTTTCAAGCAAGTTTCTGTAAGGTTATATGGTTATGTTTTAGGCTTAAATAGAAAAATTAAAACCTGAGGTTTAATATAATAAAATCTTTAGTGACTGCAGTTCTAAATTTAAATTTAGCATTTAGTAGACATGACAATTATATTTAGTTTAATATGCATTTTTTTTTTATAATTAACCCTTCAGTTTGTTAAAGTTACAAGACTAAATTCTTTTTATTATTGAACTGATAGAATTCTTGGTATTATTGAACTATTAATCCGAATTTGAGTAGTTCAACTTCTATTAGTTTATACTAATAAATTTGAAATAAAAATAGCTCGAGTCAAGTTTTCTTTTGCCTAGTTCAAGTCTTGTGTAGAATATTAATTGCGAGTAATTGCATCTCCACAACAGTTCCATCTTGTAAACGTTTAGTAGGATGAAATGTAGTGCCGTAAAACGCAGGCTGTAATGAAATATAACATAGTTAAATGCATTTTTAACAACCTCATCTGGTGAAAAGCTACAGTAGCCACCCTTTTTATCTTACAGCCCAAAGTAGCAACAATGCAACAGCTGACCTTTACTCAGATGGGAAAGCAACATAGATCAATTTAGATTCAAATTGTGCATGTTTTACGATTACAGGCTTACATCAGACACTGTTGTTAACATACAAGTTGATTATGAAGCTGGAACGGAGTCTCAAAGCCGCCGACGCCGCTTTGTGACAGTGCCATGCTGCCAACAATGGTGATCACTTTGCACAGTTGAGCGACATATATCAGGCACAAAATCTGCCTTATCTGATCGATTCTGAGAATGCTTTGGCCAATATAGCCCCGAGGTTGTAGGTGGAGATGGGATCTGTGGCACTGCCCAGGAACTGTCTGGCACCTGTCCCAGGCACTCGTCACCTAATTCATCCTCATAAGATCTTAAGATTGCAGAGCTGTCAGAGTCATTACGCTTGCCACTATCAGCCTGACATAATTGTTTAAAAAGAAGCCAACATTACAAACTGTAGCAGCCATAAGCATTGGAAGAAGTTGACAGCAGTGTACACTAGCAAAAATGTTCTAAGTAACCAAAGCTTGTCAGCTACTTTTAGCAGCCAACAAATGTAATCCGGACATATAGACAGTTAAACCTAGCAACACCAGCCACAGGTGTAAGACAATTGTTTGTTCATGACAAAGGTGACTTTTTTACTATCAACCTCTGTAGAAGGCTGTCAAAAGCATGTAAATCTTAACTACCAAATATAACCCCAACAGAAACACAGAATAAACTGCATCAAATTGCTTCTGTTTCATGCTCCACTTTTAGTCGTGAACAGCAAAATTCACCCTCTTAGACAGCCCACAATAGCCAAATTAAACAAATCAGACCCAATATTTTCATTCAATCATCAATTACGATGTTAACTTGCTTATCTACCAGCCTTACAAAGCATATCCTACAAGGTCAGATAGCCAAGTGAAGTTGCAAACTATTATAGGTTCATGTTCTGATCAAGGTCCTATCATGTGCTGGCATATCACATTATTATGAGGGGTAGAAAGACAAGTTGGCTGCCATTAATCATTATATAGATATGTAAAGGGCAACTAGTTTGCAATTGTCTACTAAAAAAGAACAGCACTTGTAATGATACAACATAAGAAAACCAAAAAATAGAGGCCTTGGGATGCCAATAAGATGGTTGCCTGAATAATGATGTTATGAAATAAAAAATGACAATGTTGCACTTCTACATGCAGTACCTTAGATGATCCATTATCCATATAGCCATAACTTTGATTAAAATCAGTCAGTCCAAGAAAATCATCTATCTGCCACTGTGGGATGTCTCCAACTGCAGAACCACCAGAAAATGACACCTTAGCAGGTCCTAGTACCCCTCCTCCAACCTGTTTGGGCAAAGCTTCATTGCATGGACTAGACAATGGTATCGGAGTTTCCCTTCCAGAAATGGAATGGGATTTTGTTTCGGAGGTTTTCTCATTCAAAGGTGACTTCCCCAAAGAAGAGGATGCACCAGGATCATTAGGTTCTAGACCTACTTTTACTCCAGTAAGCAGAAATCTCTGATGGGTAGACACATAAGTATTTGCTGAGTGAATAGCAACATCACATTTTCTGCAGAGTAAAGCTCGATCTTCTAGACAAAAGAAAAAGCCAGCTGTCTCCTGTTTGAAATTAACAACTTGTATCAACACTAGTTAATCTTCTAAGAGAAAGTTCTAAATATCACACATTAATAAATTCAAGTGTGTCCAGAGGAGCCATCAGGCAAAAGCAATTTCAGGGGCATATATCAAGCATTCAACTTCCTATCCAAGGCATAAGTATAACTACTTAATACAAGCCAGATGTTTTCTCCAAGTGTACTGGAGAAAACAGAATTGATCTAATTCCCAAGTCCCCTCTAATTCTTAATACTAGCCAGATGTTTTCTCCAAGTGTACTGGAGAAAACAGAAATGATCTAACTCCCAAGTCTCATCTAATTCTTAATGTTGTTTAACATGCATAAAGAAAACCCTATATCAAATTAATGAGACCTTTATAAGCAGTTGAGAACATCTTGACTATCGACATTGATTTACATATGAATAATTTGAACTGAACTATGTAATAACTGAAGTCTAGCGAAAATGACCTTTTTCCTTCTTTTGTTTTGCAGGGAAATGGCAATGTTGCAAAACAATGGAGAAAATAAATTAAATTTTCCTTCAGTTTGGACTACACATAATAAATATAAATATAACTTGTGCATCAATGCAGATGCATTCACACACTTAAACTACTCATCAGCAGAAACATCAGGTCATCATAGTCTACTCATCTATAAAATTGCCATTTCATATCATGATATCAAATTGAAAAATAAAAATCCAGTCATAAGTTTGGAAAGTGTATATATAACCCCATAATGACTCTGTTGAACCTCCCTTTTAAAAGAACTCTGAAAACAATCAACCCCATTTTAGATTCTATATCATTCTTCTTTATAATAACACAGCCAGGTATTGGCCAAGTACAGATCCACTTTTATGTCAGCATTTGGAAAGGCCCAAGCAAGAATAAGTTTTAGATTTCTAACAAGCCTCTACTCCAAGCACATGTGGAAGAAATAAACTAGGCAAGCAATAGGCAGAATTCTACAAGGGTTAGATGGAGACAATATTTGAATTATCCCTTTGTTTATTTGAATTATAGACAGAAAAAAGCTATTTCCACCACCTTTGATGGTGATTTTGGGTGGGCATTGTGAATATTCAAGTTCATTCAATCAAAACTGATTACAGACCAGCAGGCTCTCATTTCTACTTGAACCCCTCAAACTTCTATATGCACCCTTCTTCAATCAATCATACCTTAAAGAACATTCATCAATAATCAAATTAATCAAAGCTCCAAGTTTGTGAACTACAATAGTTAAGAAATAAAAACCACTCTTACCCTCAATTTATATCTACATTATAAAATCATCAGCAACCATTACCATGTTTCATCCTCCAAGATTATGGAAAATTTGATTGCTTACGTATCTGTATGTTGGTAGCCCAAAGAAACAGGGAATGCAAGATTAATACTAAATATATCTATAAATATATCTTTACATATATTTTAAATTTCTGTCAACAATTATATAATAGTAATGAACAAACAAACAAACAAACAAAAACTCTTTCTTTGATTCTATATGTACAAAATCTCAAGACATTGAAAATGAAGATAAACTAAATTAAATATAATAAACAAAGCTTAATCACACGAAATACCTGACAGATGTCACATTTAGGCATCTGAGGGGAAGAGGTAGAGAGAGGAACTCTCTGGTGCTTGCTTGCTAGCTTATTTGCCGCATGAACCTTCTCGTCACACGCCCAGCACAAAGCTGCCTCGTCCGCACAGCAAAGTACATTCGCCTCCGCGGCCTCACACACATTGCACTGAATCTTCATCCTTTCTCTCTTTATCCTTCAATAAACCTAAAAATTTCAAATCTCTACCTTTAAATTCCTAATTATTTTCTAAAACCTCTCCTCAGCTTTCTATTGCTAGGGAATTCTCTCTCTAAATTCCCTGAAATTCTATTACTTTCTCTCTCTAAAATCGATCTTTTTCCACGCCAAATCTTGGCTTAAACCCAGAGTGTTATCAGTTTAATTTAGAAAGGTTGGGTTATCTAAAAATAACCATAGATTTTTGGATATTAATATTTGACTTGGAAACCCTAGACATGAGGAAAAATACAAGTGGAAGTATAGATATTTATGTGAAAAGTAGAGGATCATATGAAGCCAACACAGCCACAGAAACAGAGGTTGGAGAGTAAGGGGAAATTATTATTTTATTCTTGATACATTACCTAATTAATAGATGCATAACTACTTTTTGATAAACGCATTAAAATGTCCTAAATTTTAATCTTATTACTAAATTTTTCAGTCCAAAAAAATTAGCATCTTCCTACTCAAAACATAAAAAGACATTCCTTAGAAGAAAAAAAACAAATGGACCCTAAAAAACCAACTTTACCCTTCTTTTTCCTAACTTCATGCTTCTCTTCGTCTCAAGTTCAATTCCTCGTTCAAATTTACATTTCTTGCATTTACCATAAAGGGCGAGCTTGGGTGACGAGATAAGTTATTTGAGAAGAGATATCAAATTTGAGTAATCTCTCCTTAAATTAAATATCGGTCTATTAAAAATAAATATAATTTTTTATAATTTTTTTTAATATTAATTATTAATATCGTGGCATTTATATAAATAATCTAACTATATGAAATTTGTATTAAAAAAAACGATGAGAAGTGCAATTGTCATTAATATTTTTAAAACCGAATCGATTAAAAATTAATAAAAATAGAAGGTCAGAAATTTAATCGAAGTCGAACCGATTAAATCGAAAAAAATCGATATATATATATATATGTATATATAATTTGATATTTATTATATATATAATAAAAATAAATATAATTTGACATTTATTATTTTTTATCAAAAATAAAAAATTAAAAAAAATTGACTCATTCAAATTAAAAAAATCAATTCAGTTCGACAGGTTAACCAGAAGATTCATCCATTTTTTAATCAATTTTTGACAAACGGATAAATAAAAACTGATCAAATCAATTTTTAATTCGATTTTTAATTTTTTCAATTCATTCAACCGATCCGATTCGATTTTAATAACTATGATTGACCTCTCATGCTTACAGATTTAAGGTTTCAGTCCTTCAACCAGCATCTAAGGAATTTTAATCCTCAGATGCTAAAAGTCTAGCCTGTATCAAGATTTTGCACTACTTAGTTAGGAATGATAATTTTGTCTCTAACTTGTAGATATTCGCTTCGATTTAATTCGAATGGAATGAATAATATCCGCTCCGTTTTATAAATAGGACAAGGTGATTTTTTTTTTTTTTTACTTGTGTGGCTTTGGATTGAGTTCGGATAATGTTAATATCCGTTCCAAAACCGATCCGATTATATATATTATATATATTTTTATCTTTTAATATTTTATTTATATATTTTTTAAATTTATAATTATTTTTTATGTATAATATAAATTATATTATATAAATATTTAAAATATATATATATTAAAAAAATTATATAAACGGATACACTCAATCCGATAAAACTTATATTTCCATGATTAAACGGATCAAATTCAAACTCAACCTTAAGTGATTCCTATACTTAGCAGTATTTTGTTTTTTTTTTCCTCTAACTACCAACAATTAACTCAATAATGTATATCTCGTGTTAAAAAAAAAAAAAGGAAAAGAATATGGATTCAATTTACATGCAAATAAAATAAGTGGAAATGAAAGCATAAGTGAGAGACAGAGATTGAGATAAATTTGTATTATTATTATATCTTTAATTAAAGAAAAATACTTATTTTTATATAGAAAGATTAAATAGTAAAAACGAAAAAAATTACAGAGATATTAAAAAAAAAAAAGACACCTAATTATTAATTAGATAGTATTTTAATGATTAAATAATAATTTATTTTTATTTTTATTTATTTAGTTTATTAAAAAAAAAATTGGAAAGAAAATGAATAATTGATTGATTATTTTCTCTCCTTATGAGATCATTTCACTCATGCTACTCCAACTTATAGTCCGCGCACATTATTATCCTTAAACTTTAAAACGTAATACAAAAGTTCTCAGACTTTTAGCCGCGTTTCACTGGCAGTCCTTATCCGCCCCAAACTTAAGTTATTTCTATTTTTACCCCTAAAGTCTTACTTTTCTTTCAAAAAAATCCAAAAATCCTCTCAACTAGGCTTTGATACCATTCAGGTGGGTCTGCCCTCCCTCTAATTGCTCTGTTCAGAGGCGAAATTACAGAGAGCTACTCCTAAAAATCTTTTAAAAGATTTTTTCTTTTATTTCTGATTTCTTTCAGCTTTTTATATTCGTTATGATAACGAGACCTAGCAACAAGTCATAAAGGGCCTTTGTTCTCAAGCAAAAATTCCTCAAACTCACTCTGTCTAAGAGTCAACTCTTCTAAATTTTTAAATAATTTATTTATAGAATTATTTAGAGAGTCCAAACGATCTATAATAGAATTTAACAAACCTATTATTGGATCCTTACCTACACCGTGATCTAGGTGATGACAATCAGGATAAGAGCAATCTGAAGGATTACTGGTCATCCAATAAACGTGCAAAAGCACCAAGCCTTTCTAAA
>CANXYC011416226.1:0-15514 GCA_948193065.1 Aleurites moluccanus
GTCCTATCATTTTTGTAACCTAATTTGGCTATTTTATTTTTATTTATTTAATTTATTATCATTATTTAATTTTATCCAAACAATCAATTAGCAATCATATACACATGTAGGCACATCAAAATAATTTCAAATAAATTAACAGAAATTCCAGAAGGTTCTTAACTATACTAGGCTCGGCTATGACTTAGTGTTACACTGTTATTGTGTCATTTACTTCTCGTTATAATTACTCGCTATAACATGTAACTATTCTTTCATTACAATCATATTCTTAACTTGTTCACTATTTTATGCCTCAATAGCTTCATATTCTCTATTATTTGGAATCATCCATCATACTTACTCAGCATCATTGCACTCTTTCTATCATTCATTCATTTACAATAACATTATTCTTATTATGCTATTACTTATAACACATATTTAAAGTTGATACTAACATAGTCAATATCAATTTATCATATATTGATTCAATCTTCACTTTCAATTCTCATTTACTTTCTATTTACTATCACTTTTATCAATTCTTAATAAACACTTCTTTATATATTACAGTATATTCATACACATATATATACAACTAGAAGATGAAAATCATAACTAATAACGCTGATAGTTACATTAATAAATAACTTCAAATGACAAGACGGAATCCTATGCTCCAAGGTACACTTATTAATTTATTTATGCCTATGACACATATTCTAAACCTTTAGCTCTGATACCATCTCTGTCATGACCCACTTTTGTGCCGTGACGGTCCTAGGGCATGGATAGACCTAAGGTCACCAGAAACCCGTAGAACCCATTAACAATCTAATTATCAAACAAACATTCTTAACTCATTTATTAATATTTAAATTCCATTATTTACTTGTAAATTTTTCAAAAATTTTATCAGAGTTTTCTTTGTAATTTTAATGCTATTCTAGACCCAAAATCGAGTCTCTCAAAATTATACAGCCCGCATAAAAATTATTTTTATACTCCCAATAATTTACCGTCCTTATACCCTCAACTTCATAGTTTCACACATATACATAACACTTTTAAATCTCTTTTTAAAACATCTAAATTTCATTTTAACATTTTCAGTATCATTGTCTTTATTACTTCACTATCATTATCATTATCAAACATTATGCATTACACATTACATTTTGAAGGGCACTGAAATATCATTTATTTCAATGTTCATACATCCTTATAGTACTTAATCACCTAATTATACACAGTACCATGGATCTCTATGAGTTGACACTTATGACCTTTAAAAAATAAAATTCTACCTTGATGTACTTAACATTCCAAGTCAAAAAAGAAATTGACTTGGAATCAGCTTTCTCTATTTCATCCTTGAAAAAAAAATTATAAACCACTGGTTCACACAGTCTTGGGATTTTTTCCTCACAGGGAAGACGTTTTGACTATACACATACTAGGTTAATGATGCATTAATAGTTATAACAAGGATTCTTATAATCAAGAACATTTCCAGAATAATATGTTTATACTATAATAGAGAGTTGGTTCCAAAGAAACGGGTAACAATACTAATTCTAAAGCATAGCAATGAAAACAAAGATATATTTATAACAAATATCATTGGTTCAAGAATTTTCAACTTAACAATTTCGTATATATGTTCAGAATGAATATTAACGAAAGAATCATATTTATGTATATGCAAATACATACAAAATACATATGCATAACTCACCTCCACAAAGCAACAAACAAGCTAAAGCTCAAAACTTTCTATTAATCTCCAAATCAACTTGATTGCACTTAAAGCTCCAAGCCTAACACATTTCAACAAATTCACAAAATTAGGATTTTCCTTGCCCAACATTATCCATAATAAATTCTTGCAATTAAAGGCTCTCTAAAGCTTATTTAGATAGTTCTTAAACTCAATTTAACTATTCTTTAAGAAATTTATGGAAGAATAAAAGAATTGGCACTATTCACCATTTGCCCTAATTCTTCCAACAGTAAAAATCTATAGCCATTAATGCATTTAATATACTCCTCGTAGCTCATATACAACTATTCTAACAACTTATAACCTCAAATCATAGCATAAATTGAAATATGAAGAAATACCTATTTCCCTCAAATGGAGATTTTGAAGAAATCATGAACTTGAGATGACTCAATAACTTTATCAAAGTGTTTCCATTCCAAAATGGAGCATTAATATAGGTATTAATGTCCTAGAATGACAGATGGGATGGATTTAGGGTTTGGTGGTTGATAAATAAAGAAGAGAGAGAAAATAGTTTAATTTTTGGACAAGTGACAAATGAACGGATATATAGAATCCGACACTTCACGCCAATGAAAGAAGGACTCACGCCTGTGAAGGTCAACCTTTCACACCCGTGAAGATGAACATTACGCCCGTGAAAGCAATCTAATGAAAATTTGAAATTCAGATAAGAAATTTTTGCATGCTCATGAACATATGGTTCATGTCCGTGAAGACTGACTCACGCCCATGAAGATATACTTCACGCCTGTGAAAGATTCCTATGAGGTATATCTCAACATCTCTTCAAACTAAGATGCCTATGAGGTATATCTCAACATCTCTCCAAACTAACTTAAGCAAAACTTATCCAACACAATTTAACATATAAAACTCTCTCAAAGAGCTATCTATACTCAACAAAACACATTCTATCAAACTCAACTAATAGAAAATGAAACAGAACATAATAGAAAATCAAAATTTATCACAACTCAAACAAATTCATTCAAAGACAATCAATCAAAGTACAAAACACAAGCAATACAGATTGAGGGTATTATAATAAGAGTCAAACTATGTCATGTTTCAGGATTAATTGTGATGATATGTTAATGATTTTGTGTAACTCTGGGACAAGGAAGGAGTGACATTGAACCATCCACCAAATTTATTAGTTGGATATCTAATACCTGTTTTTTCTATAATGAGTGGAAAACATACTTTTATGCATGACTTTCATTAATTATAATAATCCTTCATGTTATATGACTTCCAAGCCTTTTTTCATTATGCCAAGTATTCATGTTCATGTTCATGTTATTCTTTCAAGCCAAACCTAAATAATTACATGTAATGATGAATTTTTATATTATTTCTTTATAGTATATCATGAAATTATCTATAACCCAAATGACAGAAATCCTTAACTGATGAGGGAAAACATCATACTACATGCACATGGTAACTTGTGGATAAAGTATATTATATGGCCTTACTTAAGGATCTATGTTCTAAGCGATCTTATCAATCTTGTGTAATTAGTGGATCATGCCAGTGATGCCTCTGATCTCATACATGTTACAAGTTACAAGTTTATGTTATAATTTCTATCATATTTTTTATTCAAAATAACCTATGAATACAAGTGAACTTCGTTGCACAGTCTTTGATATATATTACCTTATGTTATCCCTAAAATTATTATTCATGTTTCAATTATTTTTCATTATTTATAATAGCTAATATTACCTAAGTCATATTGTTTAACCCATGTATACAAGAAAACAATATATCATTCAAGCTTAAAAAAGGTATGGTATTATAATTTCTACTCATTTTAGGTTTTGTTGTATGTTATCAGGCTGTAGATAGTGGATATCTAGGATTCTTTACCTCTCTTTCTTCAGCAAGAAACTAAAGTTATCCATGTAAATGCTTATTTTGGTTGGAGATTATTTTTGTTTATAACTTCATGGGGTATTTAAGGGTATTGTTATATCAAGGGCCATGAATTTATGTATGCTACATATGATATATAATTATTTTTTTTTTTTTTATGTATGTTATCATAATGCATAGATATATGTAAAATTCATGGCATTTGCCTTAAAGGGTTGGGATATCATAGTGATTCCTTCAGCTACTAATGATGTTGTGATGTATGAAAATGGTGATAGATGCATGTAATAGGTTTTGATCTTGGAATTATGAACATGTATTCCGATATCATACTTGAGACAAGGTTCTACAAGTGATTGGTGGCTTTAGGCTTACCCACGCCTTAAAAGTCACATTTCAAAGTGGGAATGTGATAGTATTTCACTTGTATACAATATTAGTCTCTTGCTTCTCAAATCTTCATCTATATATATGGTTGACCTCTAGTGTAATAAATATTATTGTTCTGACTTGATTTGATGAGTTATAGCACTTGGGATCACGTGCAATGATCATAAAATCTTTTCAGATTTTTATCAGTCCCCAACAGGTAACATGTATTACTGAAAGGATAGCGTGTGTTCCTGTATGTATAATTTTTGTGAAGATGAAGTAACACTGATTAAAAAGCTTACTTTATGAATTCTTCAATTAGGTAACATTCATTACTCCACTGTCACACCCCAACACCACCGGTGCGACGGTCCTAGGGCAAGGATAGGCATAAGGCCACCGTAAACCTATAGAACTCTTAACTAAACCTGTCTCATACATAACAACATACATTTATTCAATGCAAAACATTATATCTCATAAATCATAATTTTATATCATGACATCTCCACTTGTTTCCTACCATTCAAAAGATAGTTCTTACATCAATATGGAACAAAGAAGAATCTACAAATGCCATATATGGCAACAAAATCAAAACCATTCCATATCTATCTATGGAGCTCCAAAAAAATACTTCTCAATAGACATGATTATGTATATACATTACAAAATAATATCCAAAATAATTACATACAAGCTTCTTGTGAAGAAGAAATTAAGAAGCTCTATCCTTTGGATTAGCTCTCTCTCGAGATACACTAGCACCTGAAACCACGGAAGAGGGATGAGTCTTCAACTCAATAAGATATGAACTACATAATGTGTTAGGTAAATTAAGAATCTGAGTATCAAATCATGAACATATACATATACATATACTTGGCATGGAAGAATATTAAGCTTATATTTGAAGAAGACTATGAGTGCTTACAACAAATAGCACTATCAAATCATATCATAAATCAAATTATGATTCTCATTTAGAACGTAAGAATGTCTGCAAATGATGGCATTATCAAATCACATATAAGATAGAAATGATATCATATCATAACGTATCTGTAGCCTTGCTACCTTAACGTGCATATATGCTTGCATAGGCATATGCCTAGAGCTCATGGCCCCCTCTAGGTGGAACACTGATAAAAAACCTATCAGCTGGGCTCCTATTGTGTACATGGACCAATGAATTTACCCTCATTGGAAAAAGCGTTCTATACTTATGTATATCAAAGGTCATCATAATAAGATATTCTCAAAAATTCAGATTTGGTTAAGAGACCATTTATCATGCATATCAAAGACTTGTTCATGATCTTAGTCCAAGAAAGATAACCCAGTCATTCTTATACATTAAGTGTTTACATGAAGGAGATTATCCAATAAAGGTTTCAAATCATAAAGAATATATATGAATATTGGACAATTCATCTCATAAGGAGAAATATTCATTTATGTAATTCATAACTTGCCTCTCAGCAAAACTTTCCAAAATTAATCTCACCACTTGATCCAATGAAAATTCTCATCAATTCCTTGAATTGTCCAAGCCTAATCAAAATCTCCAAATTCTACAAATTAGGGTTTCCTCAATAATGATACATAATATGGTTCCTTATAATTTTAACCATCTTATAGTCTCTATTATAGTCTCCTAACATCAATTTAATTTATCTCTGAAAGAACATCTGGATATTAAGAACATAATTACTATTCACATCACTATTTATCAAAATTTATAAATTCTGGTATCTACTATAGTACTCATAATTAATATCCTTAAATGCTCATAATAGGCTCTATATAACTCATGAATAACTACTCTGACTACCAAAAATCTTAATCTAAAAAGAAATTAAGTTTGGAGAAAATCGTCTTATTTCCCCAAAACTGAGCTCTTGAAGGATCTGGCTTGAAAATGATGATTGAAGCCTTTGAATAAATTAATTTAGTGATTTAATGCATAAATTCTAAGTATTAATGCATTAGAAAACAAATGGAACAGATTGGAGAGAGATAGGAGAAGAAATGAAGAAGAAAGAAAGAACAGAAGAGAAGCTATCGTGGAAGAAATGGCTGCTGCTTCTCTTTAAATAAGCTACTGCCTTACTAATGTTCCACTTTGCCAAATCCACTATGGCAATCCCACTTCGCCGATTCTCCACTTCGCTAATCCCACTTCTGCAATCCCACTTCACCGATTCTCCACTTTGTTAATCCTACTTCGCGAATCCCACTTCGCAAATCCCACTTTGCATAATTCCACTTCGGCAATTCCACCTCGCCAATCCCACTTCGCAAAATTCCACTTCGCAGAATTCTGCTTCGATAATTCCACCTCGCCAATCCCACTTCACAGAATTCCACTTTGCAAAATTCCACTTCGGCAATTCCACCTCGCCAATCCCACTTTGCAGAATTCCACATCGGTAATTCCACCTCGCCATTCCCACTTCGCAGAATTCCAATTCGGCAATTCCACTTATCCAGCTTGATTAGCTTTTAACCACCTCGAAATCGAGGAGCCACCTCGCACTACCTGATTCTGCCGAGCTGGAAAACCTTCCTCACCAACTCACACTAAAACCAGCTTGCAAATGAGCTACAGACATCCAAACTCCTCCATTCTTTTTATCACTTAAAATAGACACTCAGGGGTCCAACATATCTAAAATTTAGATCAAAATGAGATCTGCATAATTTATGATGAATTTCTAAATTTCACCTAGATTTTACTCTCCAAGCACTATCCGAGCAGGTCTAATTAAATTAGATCTCTCCTGAGCTACAATTCTCCAATCTCTTTGAAATTTTACAACCATCTATAAAACACATAAATGAACATTTTTTATGTTTAACTTTTAACTTGCTCAGCCTCTAACATTCTCAAAATAAATAAACAATCTCACACTTACTGTAGGAAATAAAGAACTAGACAAGCTCTGGTCGAGGAAGTATATCTCCTCACACACATCGAATATTACAAAACAGCTCTACAGACTTAAAAATAAGATATAACTCTATCACTTTTATGCTTTACACTATTCTAAATTATTCCTCTAAGATCATGAGAACTGACTCATAATATCCTTTCTAAACACAGATTCTGAAATTCTCAAAACTCTAATCTATTCACAATCATCTCGGCAAACATGCATATAAAAAAAATTAACAGGTATTAAAATCTTTCGAGAAGTTTATAAAACTCAAGCCTCCAGGATATAAGGGAGATATGGATCCCACTTATTTCTTTGAGATAATAGAGGATAAGGCTCAGCTTTTGAGGATACCAAATAGAAGGGCAACGGAGTTTATGGGCCACTTGATATGGAATGATGCCCGAGATTGGTATAAGAGAAATGTGACTGGATTACTCTGGACTAATATGGATATTACTTGGGAACAATTTAAGACTATGGTTATCGATAAGTTTCTCCCAGAAAGTGTGAAGGAGGCTAAAGCTGTAGAGTTTGAATGACTGGTTCAAACTATGGAAATGAGAGTTTCAGAGTATACTAGGAGGTTTAGTCATCTAAGTAAGTATGTTCCAGCATTGGTTTCTACAGAGGATTCTTAAATTCAGCACTTCATGAGAGGTTTGATTCCTCTATTATTTCGTGTGCTTGTTGCTCATAAGTTTGACTCATATTCCAAACTGGTGGATAAGGCCAGAATGATTGAGAATCGGGAAATGGAACTGAAAGCAGAAAAAGAACAGAAGAAGAAGGCTAGAGTTTAGGGTTCCTCTAGACCTAACAGGGATAGCAGTGGAGTGAGGAGCATGGATATTTTGAGGCAGTTTACTCCTCAGAGTGGGTTCAAAGGGCAGCCAGAAAGATTATAGTACAGGCCTAATCCTTCTAGACCTATTTCACAGATAAGCAAGGGCATAGCTAGTTTTTCACCTTCGAGGGGTAATTTTTAGTGTCCTACTTATGGGAAAAGGCATTTAAGACCATGTCATGTTGAGATAGGGGCTTGTTTCCACGGTGGACAGCTTGGACACTTTGTGAAAGATTATCCACGGACAGTGACTACCGTGAGACCACCAGCTTCACAGTCTACGATTCAGATAGAGAGAGTGGGGAGTAGTAGTGCACAAGTTGGGGTAGGCTGAGGTTATGGCAGAGGTACAGAAGTGGGCTAAGAATCAATTTCATTTGCAAATCAAGCTCCAGGTCATACTTTTTTGAGTAGAGGAAGAAGGAGAGTTTTTGCACTCAATCAACAGGAGGCCTAAGCCTCTAATGCAGTTGTCACATGTATTCTTCCTATCCAAGCTCAAAATGTACGAGTATTGTTTGATTTAGGAGCATCTCATTCTTTTATATCATCTCGCTTTGCTAAAAAGTTATGCATGTTGTTTGAGTTGCTTGATGATGTGATGGTTGTGTCCATTCCCTTAGAGGAGGAGATTGATGTCTGAAATTTCTATCCTGCATGTATTGTTAGTATTGATGGAAAGAATTTAGAGGTAGACTTGATTAAATTATCGGTGTTAGAGTTTGATGTTATCTTGGGTATGAATTGGTTGTCCAAGTATTTTGCAACCATAGATTACAATTGAAAAAAGATAGTCTTCAAACCACCTAAAGGTAAGGAGTTTGAGTTTCAAAGGGAAAGGAGTGAAGTACCCTATAATGTCATATCCGCCATTGGGGCGAGGAGGATGCTAAGGAAGGGTTGCCAAGGTTATTTGGCATATGTTCGTGATACTCAAAAGGAAGTGAAAGGATTGGAGCATATTCCAATTGTGAGTGAGTATCCAGATGTTTTTCCTAAAGAATTGCTAGTTTTCCACTAGAGAGGGAGATTGAATTCAATATTAAGTTATTGGCTAGAATTAATCTGATCTTTATACCTCCATATCGCATGGCACCAACAGAATTGAGAGAGCTGAAGGTGCAACTATAGGATTTTCTTGACAAAGGATTCGTTAAACATAGTAGCTCACCATGGGGTGCACCAGTGTTGTTTGTCAACAAGAAGGATGGTTCTATGCAGTTGTGCATTGATTACCGACAGCTTAATAAGGTGACTATTTGGAATAAGTATTTGTTGCCCAGAATTGATGATTTGATTGATCAGCTACAAGGGGCAAGTTATTTTTCCAAGATCAACTTAAGGTTAGGTTATCGCCAGTTGAGGATTCAGAAGGAAGATGTGTTTAAGATGGCGTTTTAGACGAGATATGGCCACTATGATTTCTTGGTGTTGCCGTTTTCTTAACAAATGGACCGGCTGCATTTATGGATTTGATGAATAGGGTGTTCAAGCCATTCTTAGACAAGTTTATCATTATTTTCATTGACGACATCCTTGTGTAGTCCAAGAGTAAGGAGGAGCATAAGGAACATCTTCAGATGGTATTGCAGAATTTGAGAGAGCACCAGTTGTTTGCTAAGCTCTCCAAATGCAAGTTTTGGTTGGATAGTGTTTGCTTCTTGGGGCATGTGATAAGTAAGGAAGGACTTAAGGTCGATCCAAGGAAAGTAGATGCAATCCTTAATTGGCCTAGACCTACAAATATGTCAGAGCTTCAGAGTTTTTTGGGTTTGGCAGGCTATTATAGGAGATTTGTACAGGATTTCTCCAAGATTGTAGCTTTATTGTTTAGGCTCACTTAGAAGCAGGTGAAGTATGTATGGACATATGACTATAAAGGAAGCTTTCATAGGCTTAAGACTTATCTCACGATCTCACCTATCCTAACTTTACCATCTGGTGAGGGAGGATATGTTGTGTATTCTGATGCTTCTAAAATGGGGCTTGGATGTATGTTGATGTAGAATGGAAAGGTAATAGCTTATGCTTCAAGACAGTTAAGGAAGCATGGCTTGAATTATCCAACTCATGATATAAAGATGGAAGCTGTAGTTTTTGCATTAAAGATTTGGAGACAATATTTATACGGAAAGAAGTGTGAGATCTTCATTGACCACAAAAGTTTGAAGTATATTTTTTAACAAAAGGATTTGAACCTTAGGCAAAAGCGATGGATGGAGTTGCTTAAGGATTATGATTGTGATATATTGCATCACCTTGCAAGGGTGAATGTGGTAGCAGATGCTTTAAATAGGAAGTCTATGGGAAGTGTAGCTCACATTCAAGTACATAGAAGGTCTTTGATCAACGAATTGCATGGATTATATGATTTGGGGATTCGATTTGGCTTATCAAATATAGGAGTGCTTTTGGCACATTTTCAAGTTAATCCACTTCTTATTGATCAGATCAAAGAAGCACAGGATAGAGATCTTAGATTGGTTAAGCTTAAGAGTGATGTGGAAGCTGAGAAAGCTCCAGGATTTGCTGTTGCGGATGGTGTTGTGAAGCATGGTGACTTTTTATGTGTTCCCAACATGGATGGATTGAGAGAGTCTATATTGAGGGAGGCACATCATACTACTTATAATGTGCATCCAGGTGTGACTATGATGTATCACGACATCAAGGGATTGTATTGGTGGAGTGGAATAAAGAAGGATGTAGCGGAGTTTGTGGCAAAATGTTTGACTTGCCAACAAGTGAAGATTGAACACTAGAAGCCTTCTAGATTACTTTAATAGTTGCCATTGCTAGAATGGAAATGGGAGAGAGTTACTATGGATTTCGTGGTTAGTTTGCCGAGGACTTTGAATGGTTATGACTCGATATGGGTGATAGTCGATCGATTGACTAAGTCTTCTCACTTTCTGCCAATTAAGACTACATATTCGGCTTCTCAATATACCCAATTTTATGTTAATGAGATAGTGAAATTGCATGGGGTTCTAGTCTCAATCATATCGGATAGAGGCACTTAGTTTACATCGAGATTTTGGAAGAAACTTCAAGAGTCTTTGGGCACTCAATTAGAGTTTAGCACTGCTTTCCATCCTCAGACTGATGGACAATCAGAAAGGACTATACAGGCTCTAGAAGACATGCTAAGGATATGCATTCTAGACTTTGGAGGTAATTGGGATAAGTACTTGCCTTTGATTGAGTTCGCCTACAACAACAGCTACCATTCGACAATTCAGATGGCACCCTATGAGGTTTTGTATGGTAGGAAGTGTAGATCTCCTTTATGTTGGGATGAAGTGGATGAGAAGAGCATCGAAGGTCCTGAGTTGGTTAAGTTTACAATAGAGAAAGTGCCTATCATCAAGCAGAGGTTGAAGACGGCTTTCAGTCGCCACAAAAGCTATGCCGATTCAAAGAGAAAGGATGTTCACTTTTCCATTGAAGACATGGGTCTCGCTAATGAAAGGAGTCCTAAGATTTGGCAAGAAGGGTAAGTTATCTCCAAGGTACATTAGGCCATTTGAGATATTGGATAAGGTTGGAGGAGTTTCTTTTCAGTTAGCGTTACCGCCCAATCTTGATAGTGTGCATCTAGTGTTTTATATTTCGATGCTTCGAAAGTATATATCCGACCTTTCACATCTGCTTCAAGTTCAATCATTGGATCTTGCTCCGAATTTATCTTATGAGGAAGTTCCAACGGCCATTATCGATAGATCGGTTAGGAGACTTTGGAACAAGGAGATTCCAATGGTTAAGGTTTTATGGAAGAAGCAAGTCATAAAGGAATACACTTGGAAGAGTGAGCAGAGCATGCAAGCGAAGTATCCTTATTTATTTCAGACTTAAAGTAAATTCTTAAAATTCGAGGATGAATTTTCTTTAAAGAGGGAGAATATAATATCCGAGATTTTGATTTGCATGGTTGCATGAGGTTATTGATGGTCCCATGATTATAGATTGTATTGATTGGTTGTTATAGAATTATTTCTTTTCCATAGATATTTTTTAGAGTGTGTTAGTTAATCTTAAAGTTGTTTAGGTGAGTGTTAGAATGGATTTGAGAAGTGATTGTCTTGTTGAGGATGAACCTTGATGTTTCATGGGTGTGAACTTTTATCACAGCCGTGAATTTGCTCTTGGACTAAATATGAGAAATTGACTTTTTGTTTATTCACGGGCGTGAAACTTCGGGCTTTATATATAGAAGTCATTTTCAGATTTTTTTAAAAACCAGAACCATAAATTTCATTTCTTCTTCTTTTCTTTTTGTTTCTTCCCCATTGCTCAACTAACTTTCCCTATTGCTCTTTGAGCACCCAAATAACCATTTTCTTCAAAGATTCTTCATGGGAAACACATTTTAAGGTATCAAATCACTTTAAGGACTTCTCTTCTCAAGAAATCTCTTTTTAGGGTTTTGAAGGTAAATCCTAAACCTTTACTTTTATAGTTGTTTATGGATTATGGCATTGTTAGATTAGTTGTTTATTGGTTGTAGGTAGTCTTTTATGAACATTTATTGTCATTGATTATAGTTGATATGGGAGTTGTGAGATTTAATGATTTTATATGAATAGTATGGTGAATAGTAACTCTTTTTCATAATTTCTACAACTCTTCATTTAATGGTTTAATTGGTATTAGAAATCATTTTTATTGAGTACTCAAAGATATAGAATCCTAGAATTCTTTGTATAATGGTTTTAGAGAAGGAAACCCCAATTGACCCATTTTTGAAAATTTGTTGTTCTAGGCTTGGTGAACCCAAGGACCTAAGGATTGTTAATTGTGGTAATAGTTGAGCTATTTGATTTGGATTTGAGATAAGTTACGGAATAATTTGTTCTTTGTTATGAAATCCACACTTTTAATATTGTTCTTGAATGAAGTTTAGTCATTGTTTTTGGACTAAATTTCATATTGAATATTAATTTTTTTTTATATCATAATATCATTGGGACTTAGGCCATCATTGAAATGTATTACCTTTGAAAGACCATTTAGATCATATGTAATTATTGAAAACCTATTGAATATTATTAATGATATTAATAATGTGAGATATCTAGACCCACCCATTTGTTCCTTGTATCGATTGTATGGCTATTGACGATTTAGAACGCCCTTCCAATGAGAAAGAAATCATTGGATTGTGTTGTAATACCCCAGCATATAGTAGTAATACCCTATATATGCATAACATGTTTTTGTGAAATAAGTTCTCAGTATATGGTTTGAAATTATTGAAATAACTAAAGATAATTTTGAAAACTCAGTTAGAGCGAAAACGATAAACTTTTTAGGAAATTATCGGTACCGATATCGTTGCCACAAAAATAGCAGTATGGTCGATAGATGAATTTCTGATTTTGACTTGAAAGTAAATGATAATGTATATGCATGTGTAAATACAGTAAAAATAAAGATGAGAAAAATATTTAAGAATATTGATAAAGTAAACAATGGCAAAACCGTAAATAAAAAAAACTTTAGGGATATAGTGAAATTTCGACAGTCGTTCTGAAACTATTTTTATTAAATAGTATTAATAAAAATAAGATGTTTAAATATTCACTTTGAATTCTAAATTCCAACGAAATTGTCAGAATAAATTACCGAGCGAAAATATGGCAAAGTGTAATTTGAGGAAAGTTGAAGGACCAAAAGTGAAATTTGCCAAATGTGACTTACTATATAAGCCACACTTAGCATTTTTTTTTGGCCCATTTTCTCTTCTTCATCCGTGAGTTCTATTTCAACTTTCCATTTGATTTTTCTTTCAATTTGTGAAGAGAAAGTGTTGGAAACTTGAAATAAACACTAAACAAATTAAACCCCATCAAATTAAACCATAGAAAATCAAGAAAATTTCAAGAACTCAAGCATTGGAGATTTCGGCCATTTGAGGAATTTGAGGTATAATGTTTAATTGTTTGATTTTATGGTTTAATAAGGGTTATTTGATGTTAGTTAGATTGGGTGATTGGTTTAATTGCATCAATTGATACATTAAGCAATTTTGCCCAATTTCTAAACCCTAAACCTAAGTTGTATGGATGAATTTTGTGTAAATAAGTTAGGATGTGTAGTTATAGTATAGAATAAGTTAATTGGATATTTATTGGCGATTAATTGATGTTTACATTATTGTAGAAATTTCAATTGAAGAAAGTTGTCGATTTTGCCTAATGTGAGAATTTGAGGAATTTGGTGGCAAAGCAATTTTGCTAGGTGATTTGGAGTGCTAGGTGAGTTTAATATGCATCATTTGTCATGCCTAAATTGTTAGAATGATAATTGAAATCCATGTGTGAAATTCACTTTTTAGCCGAACCCAATTTAGGGCAAATTGCCTAATTTTTGTGCTTGATTTTTAGACTTGTTTTCCATGCCTAATTGATTCAATTGTTGAAGATTATTGAGTTGTATTTGTTACCTATGGCATTGCTTTCATGTGTATATTTGTTGATAATTGGGGTAAATGTCAATGTTGCACCAGAACCTTGCCAAAAAATCCGTAGGCCAACCAATTTGAATGCCACCGTCACCAGCGATAATGGCATGCCAATTGCGTCAACTTTTTTTGCAGCAAATGACCAATTTATATTTGTTTCCATTATTGGTTGCTAGACCTTTGGTCATCGTTTAATCGATTATTGTTGATGTCTTATTGACTTTATACTCATTAAATTGATTACTAATGAGTTATTGATACTTGTCAATGCCATTAGTTAGAAATGGTATCTATTGATGTATTTATTGACTCTATTGATTCCGAGGTGATTTGACAAAACTGCTATTCCGATAGGGTAGTGAGTTCATACTGTCGGCATTGTATACAATGTATTGATTGATACCCTGTACTAGGAAGGGATGTCCTAGTCATAAGACCCATACAGTCTTATGTTTATATATATATATATATATGTGTGTGTGTGTGTGTGTGTGTGTGTGTGTGTATGTGATTTGTGCTTGACACATTTCTATTCGTTTCATGGCTCTATATCTGTCATTTCCATCTTTTCCATGTGATATTGATTCTATTGATGTGATTGTTTACTTACAGTCATATTATATACTTGATTTTATATTACAGAGATTCTGAGCAGATTGATTCATTTACTTCATCTGCCTATTGCTTATTGATATTCCATCACTCATTTTAATGGTCGACGCATATTAGATTCATTGAGTGTTATATATACTCACCCTCTCACTGTTTACCCTCTCAAGTGCAAAGTAGGAGGCAGATTGTCACGACCCATCCCGGAAGTCGCGACGGTCCTAGGGTATGGGTAATGCATAAGCAACCAATACCATGAAGAACCCCAATGCACTATCTATATGGCATGCAATAAACAAAACAACTTAATGAATATAAGAGTGTTGAGAAAAATTCGACAACATCTCCTCTAAAATTGGACTATGCCTAAAAATCAAAACAAGCAAATTAACACTTATATTATATTCACAATCATCTCCAACTCCTGATCCCTCTGGATCTCCATCATCAATCTCAATACCAATATATATAACATACATCTCAACCATATATAATTGTAATATCTGCAATTTTTGAAGTGTAGTTATCAATTTTATTTTGTTTGGAAAATTTTAAAATTTTAATGAGAAGTTTGGAAATTTCAGAAATTTTTGCTTTGACAGCAGCAGGATTCAGTGTTGGCCATTACTTGC
>CANXYC011416247.1:0-11708 GCA_948193065.1 Aleurites moluccanus
AACTAATAATTTATAATTCATCATATAATAAAATAATATCAAAATTTATACTTAAAAATCTATTTTTTTTTCTTTACTTTATATAATAAAATATTATACAATTGATAAATATTTTTATATTCATTAAATATTATTCAAAATATTATTATTCTTTGATTAAAATAACATTTTAAAATTAATAAAAAAAATTTTTTTTGGGTGTTATAATAAGAATATATATATATATATATATTATAAAACTTAAATCTTTTAAAATTTTTTTAAACAAAAATCTAGATTTCTCTAGATTTTTTCACCACCCAACAATAATAATAATAATAAAAATAATTTATTTAACCATAAATATAATTTTAAAAATATTTTAAAAACATAAGTGTTATAGTTTTAGTATTAGAATTTGAGATCTGGCCATTATTTTAATTAAAACTGAAATTTTGTACCAAAAAGATTCTAGTACATGTAATCAATGATCCAAAAAATTCATGAATGTAAATAACTATTCGACATTTATTTATAATTAGATAATATCAATATCTTATGCTAGGAGTTACTTGTGATTTATAAATATTTATCGTTAAATGGAAATTTTTGATTGATCGAAAAAATAACTCTAATGACATTTTAATAAATGTCATTTTTTATTATTAAGTAGATGTGAATTTAAAAGTCACACATAAATAAATATTATTTATTTAAATTTATATTATTTTAATAATTAATTAATTAATAAATTGAAACAATTAAATAAAACAGGTTTTGTAACATGACTTGATGCTGGATCTAATATTATTAAATTTATCAATTTTCTCCCAATTTATATTGGATATAAATTCGAAGGACTAAATCAAACTACTTTATTATGATTTAGTGTAAAAAGCAAAGAGAAGATTTAAGGTTTTGAAATCCTAATCCCTAAAGTTAATTTAGGAATTAATAAACCCTAATTATCATTTGATTTAGACATGTGTTATAGACACATGCCTTAACTAAGTTTAATTATCCTACTAAATGTGATTAGGTGGATGGTGAATTGCATGGTTAAGACAAGTGTTAAGACACATGTCCTAATCATGGCAATTCTCTCCATTAACTAAGTTAGTAGAGTTTCTCTACGTCATTGTCAAGTAAATGGAAGAAGTAGAGAAAGAAAGAAGCAACTACTACTTCTTTTAATACACTTGTGCAATGTTTTTGTGTTTTTTGATTTTGATAAGTTGGAAAAGAAATTTTCTAAGTGTAAAAAGAAGAGAACAAATGAAAACGTTCTTCATCATCATTTTTTATTGCTTGCGCTAGACATAGAAAGAAATATGATGACTTGAAGATTTCTCACTTGTGCCTTTGCATGTGAAGGATTGGAAGTCTATCTTCTTCTTTACTTTTTGTTTACTAAGTACTAGTGATTAGTATTGTTAGTAAAACACCAATCACCATAGTTTCCTAGTAATCCAGATTGGCTTTGAGGAATTATAGATTCATGGCTTGAACTCTTAGGCTTAACAAAAGGAAGAGTTGGCAAAGCAATCCTATTCATCAAGTTAAGTTCGAATTATGAATGGTGATATTTAGTGGATCGACTAGAGACGTTATATTAAAGCGTTAAAAGACTGAACAAGAACATAATATTTTACGTTATAAGAAATAAATTTATTTACTCTTCTATTCATTTTGGGTTTTGAATGGTGATTCTAGCTCGTGTTTATTGAGTCCCTCAAAAAATTAGTGGCTATAAACTTAAAAAATTAAAGTGTTTTTACCCTAGTTTCCATTTGGTTATTAACTATTTGAATTCTCAACTGACATGTTTAAGTAAAATTCAATTACTATTTAAAAATACAAACGTCGATAATTAAAAAATTATTAAATATTTGAATAAAAATTAGTTATCGATTCTTATTTTTTTAAATCATTTCAAAATCTAATAGCAAGTAAAAATTGTGATTACCAATTAAAATTTTTACTAACTGAAAAAAATATTTTATCACAATTAAATTTTTTATCAATTAAAAAAAATATTTTTATATTGAATGGGTAATTGTCAATTCCCATTTAAACACATCTTAGTAAGTTTTTCTTTCAAGATAATTATATATAATCTCAAAATCCAATTAATGTTGTTTTTTTTTTTCCATTTGAATTTCAAGAGTTTATCAAGTTTCGATTTTCTCCTCATAAGTACTTTTTCAGAAAAATAAATTTCTTTTTTTAGAATAGAACACCATTTTTTGATTTTGACAAATTTATTGGAATGAAATCAAAGCATAAAAATGCAACTCTCTAAGTACCTTATTAAGGGGTGTTTAGATTTACTTAAAATGGGTATAAAACGCTGTTTTAAAATTTAAAAAACATTAAATAATTTTTTAAGTATTTAACAGGTTAATTCAAAATGTCGTTTTGAAACTTAATAATAAAAAAAATTTAAATAAAACATGTTAATTTTTTTAAAATAATATTTTTAAAATTCTGTTTTCTAAAATAGATTTTTCACCCAAACAAGTGTGACGAAATTAGACCTTTGACTTGTTGGGGGCAAACTAAAACGGTAAAACGAAGTTATAAAAATGTATTTCTAGAAAATGTGTTCCAAGTAGTGAAAACTACTTTGGACCCTAAATTATTGCAACGAGCATCGAAAAGCATATTCTGTGTAAGGACCCATTTATCCTGCAGATGCGAACTCAATTACCGTTATACCCTTCTATACTTTCAAAATCCGCAATGGATCTTCTGTAAACGTTGCTAGCCAATTTCTCATCGACAATTATAATGTCTTCTTTCTCTGCTCATCTTCTGCTAGCTTTCCTGCTCCTTGCAACGGTGTCGTTTTGTTTGATTGAAGAGGTTCGTGGAACCCAGAGAGAGTTCGATTATTTCAAATTGGCTCTGCAA
The DNA here is from genome assembly GCA_948193065.1 of Aleurites moluccanus. Lineage (NCBI taxonomy): Eukaryota > Viridiplantae > Streptophyta > Magnoliopsida > Malpighiales > Euphorbiaceae > Aleurites > Aleurites moluccanus. The sequence continues at coordinate 2,893 of CANXYC011416247.1, forward strand.
TGGCCTGGCACTTTCTGCCAGCGTACTCGCCATTGTTGCTCAGAAAATGCTTGTTGCCGAGGGTAAGTGACTAATTTCTATATTTTTTTTGCAATTTTTTTCTGGGTGAAAATCGAATTAAGAATATATGCATAAAAATGGTTGCTTTGCCTCTTAGTTATAATCTTTAATGGTTTTAAAATTTGAATTGATAACTGTCCTTTTTAGGTATTAATTTAATTTGGGTATGCCATGAAAATTTATGAGAAGAAATTTTGAATTATTAGATACTATTTCCAATTATGAATGAAATTTTGACAATACAAGTCAACATTTTTTTTATAATAAAAACATAAAAATATTAACTTGTTGCACCCCTCGTAGCCTAATGGTAAGTTAATATTCTACTGGATAATAGATTCATAAATGATTCCCCTCTCCTGTATATAATTCCTCAAAAAAAAATATTAACTTGCTTTTGTAAATTGCAAGTTAATCCTTTTCTCTTGCGTTTTTACTATTTTAATGGTGTTTATTTTTTTTTTTCAGATTAATTTAACCGAACAAACCCTAAATTATTTTCTGTGAATGTAGTAGAAAAAGTTCTTTACTTACCTTATATGGTTAATGCACGTGAAACATTCAAAAAGATATGAATGCAATGGTTTATAAATGAGATTTGTCATGTAAAATAAAACAAGTTTATGTTTTTTTTTTTTTATTGTTCAATACTTGGATTTTTCAGTAAATTTCATAAATGTGTGTGTTTGTGTATGGTCTGTTTTTGTTTTGATTATTATTATCAATCTATGCTATATTATCAATATTCTGAAGTTGACCATTTAATATAGTTTATGATTATTTATACATTTCGCTTTTCTAATTGTGGTGTTATATCATGTTTGCAGTATTTCATTTTAGTCTTTAATTAACTTTCTTTTTCAGTGCAAATCATGCATGCCAAGCTTGGTACTGATAGTTTTGTTATTTTTTTTTTATTCCAGTTCAAATGCTCCAGCTGAATTTACAATCCGTAAGTATAAGTCTCTAGCTTTGTTTTGTTGCATATCATTAGCTGACTCTATTCATCCTTTAGTGGGTGTTTGGTGTCATTATGTAAAAAATGAGTTTTGTGAATAAAAGATTATTAATTCTCAAAAACCTCAATTGTAAAATCCATTTTTGAATAAGCACCAAAATGGTGCTTAAAATTTTCTCAATTGAAGGCATCTAAATCTATTTTCCAATTGAGTTTTTTAAATTGCAAATACTTTAAAAAACTCAATTGCTAAAAAAAAAACTCTACGAGCCTCCTTCAAAATATGTTTTGGATCCTCAACCTAATAGGTGGACTACTAATTGGCAGTCGAGGCTCCTTTGCTGGCAGTTCAGGGTCTTTTTCTTGTTGTTGAAATTTGAATACTTGGGAAGTAATAAGGCTTAACCTGCTAAATTTCAAAAAGTTATTTTCAAAACCTTTGAAATAACACGTTTGTTTTCGTTGTTGTTAAATGGTAGTACCTTAAATCTTATGCATTTCTTAGAAGCATAAGGAGCATCGAAAGAAATATGCTGATATGTTAACTATACTTATACTGCAGATGGGCTGTGGCCTGATTATAATGATGGAACCTGGCCTGCCTGTTGTAAGCAATCCGATTTTGACGAAAGAGAGGTATGTTCTGTTGTACCTCAATTTGCATTTATATCTTTTTGATTTTAATATGATATGTGTATATGGGATTCCACCTATCTTTTTCATTTCTGTCCTTAGATTGTAACTCAATATTAGGGAATAACTTGCAGAAAAAATTATCTTGAAGTTGCATGGTGAGACCAGTAAGTAGTTCTAAGTAGAGATAGAACTAGCTCTATTTTATGAACATTGCTTACTGAGCATAGAAAGAGTGTATGCTTGTATATTGGTCGCTGAAAATATTTTGAAACATGGTTCTATCCTGTGATTTATATTAGATTAAGATTTAGTTTTCATATTAACTATGTATTGTACCTTATAAATTTTAAGTTTTAATATTAACTTTGTACTGTACCTTATAAATTTTAAGTTTATAACATGCAGATATCAACATTGGTTGATGCTCTAGAGCAATATTGGCCGTCTTTAAGTTGTGGTTCAATATCAACTTGTCACGGTACAAGGGGATCATTTTGGGCACATGAGGTGGTTTTCAGCTGTTGAGACTTTGATTATTGTTAAATTATCCTTCCTCATGGCTCAATCTAACATGCTATGTTCTTTGCTTGATGATGGCTGAATGGGCGAATGCGCATCGGCAGTGGGGTAACAATCTTTAATTTTGCTCTGTCATACAAAATAATTGGCTCATAGAGTTTTCTGTCTACCTTTCCTTTTGGACATAAACTGAAGAGGTGTTCTAACAAGCAGGGATGATCCTTGAGAGAAAAATAAAATTAATTTATCAAAATATTAGATTAAATTATATAAAATAAAATATAAATTTAAATGTTATCCTCTAAATTTCTCGTATTATACAACAAAATGTAATTGAAATTTGAATTTTTTATATTGTTTTTAGGTTATATAAAAATGTAAATGTTATAAATATTTTGTATGATTTATAGTATTATTAACCTTTTAAAAGTATAGATAGAAATTTTGAAGATTTTTTATTTAAAAAACAGAAGAAAATTAATAAATGATTTTATTAAAAAAAATTAACATTAAACAGTTGAAATACATAGAGAGTCTTATCACTTTTAATATTTTGATATCTTTATTTTGATTTTATAATTTGTTTTTAATGGATCAAGTGAAAAAAATTTTACAATGAATTTTTTCTATTTTGTTTTATTTTAAAGTGAAAATAATTATTATATTTTTTTATGTGAGAAGTGAATGTTTTAAAATTGGCCACCCCAATCAAATCATTATGAATTCGTCCCTGCTAACAAGCGCCCCTCTTTATCAAGCGCCTTCTCATCAGGATGTGGAAATTAGCTAATAATATGCATATTTCATATCTGAGAAAGTATTGAATGTAGAACTGAAGGACCATTTGAAAGTTTGTGTCCCTGCTCTCCTGCTAATTTGTTAAAATTGTTAATTTGTTAAAATGAATAGATTGGCCAACCATATTTTACTTAAAAGACTCTTAATTTCTAACTATGTCAGTTTGACATAAAAATAAGAGGACAAACATGGCTAATGGTTTCATCATAAGAATATGTCTCATGGGGAAAGTGCATTGTATACTTTGTGTTTAATGAGAATGTTTGCCTGCAAAGTGGGGGATGATGATTGGCCGCTACATTTTAGATGAATAAAATCTCTGTGCTATACCTGAGTTCATTCTGAAATATATGAGCTTAAATGTTATGACAACTTGAAAATACTGGTAATTAGATGGAATCTTCAGACATATGTACTATTCTTTCTAATAATTTATTGACCGGTAATTAGATTGAAACTTCATACATATATCTATGTTAAGAACCTATATGAATTGTGAATTTCATTTTGAAATTTCAAATTATATGTATTTTTCCTATTTGTAAATTTCTTTCTACAATTTATTTTTTCCATTGTACTTGCAGAGAAGCACGGGACTTGTTCCTTTCCAGTTGTTCGAGATGAATACAGTTATTTTTTGACAGGCCTTAATGTTTACTTCAAGTATAATGTCACGGTGAGTTCTTGGAAACAAATTTTTTTTTCATCAACTCTATAAGTTTTGATACATTTTACAGTAATCTATTTTCACTTGTTACACGAACAAGAATCTTGAACAATCATAATGGAAATCAAGGACGGAGAAATTGTTTAGGGTTCTTGAGAAAATTAAATGCATGTGTCTAAATCATATTATGGCTTTGTCAAAGAAGGAGAACAGAGAAAGACATATTTATGGTGTAGGGTTCTTGAGAAGATTAGATGTGTATATCTATATCATATTATGTCTATTTACAAAGCAGCAACTTATATACTCATCTCAAACCATAGCCATCAATTTTCATAACCATGACAAATCAGATCAATGCCTAGACTTTCTAAGGGCTCATTTATTTCATGGAATAGAATAGAACAGAATAGCTATTCTAATGTTTGAAAAATATTAACTATAATTATTATGTATTTAGAATTTCAATCAAACTTGAGAATATCAATTTGCTATTCCATGGAATAATTATTCGGCATCTAAATTTCAACCAAAGCTAAGAATAATTATTTTATCCACAACCTATTCCATATCATTCTATGAACCATGTGAAGCCTAATCTTTCTTCTTTGCAATAAATCTCAGTCTTGTTTTCTAATTGTCTTGATTTACTTGTTGCATCATAGTTGAAATTCTATTCCATGAACAGTCAATCTCTAACTGGAGTACACGGGTTATCTATGCAAGTTTAATGTAATTTAGGTCTTCTTTATTTTCTTCTATATGCCAGCTCTTCATACTGTAATATTATTGGCTATAACTTGTGTGGGAAATTATTTATCCAATTGACCCCTGATTGTTCTGAGCAATGGCTCATGCTAGAAAGTACTGAATGAAGCGGGATATGTTCCTTCAAATACTGAAAAATATCCTCTTGGAGGTCTTGTCTCTGCCATTGAGAATGCATTCCATGCAACTCCATTTGTCATTTGCTCACGAGGTGCTCTGCAGGAACTTCATTTATGCTTCTATAAGGATTTCACGGTTAGACTCTTCCATTTCTGCTTCCTAGATTTATATGTTGTCTCTTAGCTTCAACCAGTTGGAGATGAATATAAATTATGCATTATTTATAGATTAAGAGTTTGTTTGGCATTGAGATTGAAGTTGTTTTTTTTCTTCGAAAAAACACCATTTTAGATGATGAAAAAAGAATGTGGAATCGTGTTTGGCTTTATTGAAACTTTTATAACTAGAACATGTGAAATTCACTTTAAAACTAATGACCTCTAATCAATATTTTCAATACAATGCTTTTCTCAGTGACAGATCAAACAACAATGCCAAACAAACCTTGAATGCCAAGTTCATTGATAGTTTGATCTTAATTTTTTTTTTTAAACCTAGTTATTTGTATCTTTTTTTTTCCTGGCAATTGTTGACTGATTAGATTATAAGAATAATCTGTTGTTGGTTTTTTAGCAGAACTTAAATATGGCAGGATTCATGTGCCTCTGTGCTTCTATGACTACCTTGCCATGTAGTAACGTGTAATTCTAATTGTTTTCGTTCACATAGAAAATTGATTCGTCTTCTGACTGTTACTTTTACAGCCTCGGGACTGTGCAATTGGATTGATAATTCAAGATATTTATTCTTCAAGAAGTTCATGTCCAAAGTATGTTAGCCTGCCATTATATTCTTCATGGGGTAAGTCTCTGAGATTGTCATTCTAATAATATCTTGAGTGTTAGATTTATGATGACAATACATTTTTTCTCTCATTTATGGTTTACTTGATATGTTGACATGAGTATTCAGTGAATCATATCTTTGGAACACTGAACACTTGCCCCTTTAACTGATTCCTGGCTCATGTGCAACAGTTTGTTTTCAACTGTTGAAGTTTTGCTTTTGAGCTTCCCATCTCAAATTTCAATAATCAGATGAATTTCATGATAATTGTGATATCCAAAAAGCAGTGGTCAGGGAGTGACTGCTTTGTTGTTTGAGTGGGAAGGAATTTTTGCATAGTATCTTGAGCCTTGGCTCATAGCTGACTCCTACTAGTTTGGGATTGAGCTGAGTGGAGAATTATCTTGACCATTGGCATACTCTTCTCTTATATGTCACTTTGATGGAAGGCTGTGCAATTGCTTTTTATGCTTGCCACTTTTTATCCATTTCGTTCCTATCTACCATAAATTCTTTGTTACTATTTAATTTCTTGCTGAGGTTTCAGGGGTGCCTCTTTCCAAGAGTTATTTGCTGGGTGTCATGGCAATAATTTTGCTAATGCTGGCTTTTTTCATTGCTTGACTCGATGATGGGCTTGTACTTTTGAGAACATCTTTCATGTTTTGGGAAATGACGCCTATCAATTAATCTTATGTCAAATTCAAGCTTTTTTTCTCTCCAAAAATCCCCTGTTCAAACCCTTTTTTTTTTTTTTTTCTGCTGCTCTAATTCGAGATCTCTCAGCCCTAAATATCACTAACCAAAGACTCGTTGCTTTTGGTTTCTTTTTCCGGGCAACAATGTATTACATAACGATGCTAAATATTGCTGGCAAGGATGTTTTATGTGAGATTAAGTTAAAATCACTTATATGTATATTTTTGGGTAAACAGATGCTAAAACTGCAATATCATGGATACCTGATGATGAAGCCCTTTGAGGACTCGGAGCGTCCATGTTGCACAATGCTTCAATCGTTGACAGATGGTGTCATTATTAAAATAATTTGTTGTTAAATTATTAACAGAATTTGATAATTCGCTGAATTTAATGTTTTACATTATGTGCAGATTGCAATAAAACTAGATGTAAATTATCACATATTGAGAACAGTAATTCTATTTTAGTTAAGTGGTGAAAATTTATAATTATAAAATGCACAAAATAAATGTCATAGTTATAAAATGCATAAATATTAAGAAAATATTTTTTTGACTATTTTAATTTTTACTCTCTTTCTGAGTTAAATATAATTATTTTATTATTATTTTAGTGTCTCTTTTTTAATTAAATATAATTATTTTTTTATTTTTTAAAAAATAATAAATATTTTTTTAAAGATTATATTAATTATATAAGATTAAATATATGATGGTATTATATAAAGTTGAATATATGAGAATATTATTGAAATGTTAAGATAAAATATAGTTTTATAATTTAAATTAAGAAATAAGATAATTAAATTGAGAGATATAAAAAATAAAATTGAAATATTTATTTTGAAATGGAGATAGTATCATTTATTTTTATAAATATAAAAAAATTTATTGATCATCAAAATATTTTAATAAAAGAAATTAAAAATTAATTTTTTAGCGAAAGAAAATATTGTGAAATTTTATAATAAAAAATTATAAAAATTATTTACATATTATTTGATTGCATAAAAATTTATGTATACTTTGATAAAATTATTCTTGAGAATAATTAGTGGGTGGTTAATAAAATATTTTTGACTCAATTGTTAGTTTTTTTAGTTTTATAAAAATTTTAATTTAGAATTTTTTTATTTGAATTAAAAGGTTAAATAATTATATTAAAAATAATATTTAAATAAAAATAAATATTAATATTTATTTTTAATAATAATTAATATTAATTTTATTAAATATTTAATCATAATTAGTTAATACAATCAACAACAGTTTATAATTGTTACAAACAATAAATAAAATGAGTAAAATAATTTTTTAAAATAATGATTTTTTTTATAAATAAAATGAGAATTCACGAATAAATGATTTTTTTAATTAAATATATTTATGAATTCCTTGCGGATATCATCTTAACTCACAGTACCTTTGATGCTGGATCACTCGTTTGGAATATAAGAAGAAATTTAAAGTTTTGGGATACAACTTTTGTTATTTTATTTTTAAGATATTTTGGTATTTTATTATGTTATCATGATAAATGTTTATTTTGTGAAATGGACATTGCTACTTTTACAGCCTTTTATTTTTATTCATTATAAGTTGTTTAGATAGATGATTTAATTTTTAAATCTATTTTTTTTTTTATAAATTTGATTTCTTAATCATTTTAAGTTATTTAGATGATTTTTATTTTTATTTTTTATTTTTTATGATTTTCTTTGCTTCTCTTCCTCTTATGATAGTATAGTTTCTCTTTCTATAATAATATAGTTAGTGCTGCCATGATAAATAATTTGAGTTTTCTGCTTATTCTCTCTTTAAATCGATGTGAATTAGTCTGATAAATTTGAGCACTAAAACTTAAATTTTTTCATTAAAAAGAGTGGTAGTATGATGGTTTTGAGCATAAAACTTGAATTTTTTTCAACAAAAAGAGTGTTGCTTATAGGGTTAGTATTTCTTTATGACCATTATTTTTTTTCAAGTTTTTATATCTTTTTTCAGTAATTAAAGATAGGGGTGAACAAAAAAAACTGACAAAACTGAAAATTAAATTTTAATTTGGTTGGTTTGGTTCAATTCGATTTAATTTCTAAAAATTATAATTTAATTTATTTAGCTTTTAGAAAGTTCAATTCAATTTAAATAGAATTGATCGTTTACTCATCCCTAATTAAAGAGCAGTGATTTTCCATGAAAATTATAATGGTACTGTTTTCTTAGATAAAATTATCATCTATCAGTCCCTCTTCAAATTTGTTTTCAACACAACATGGACTTGATTATCATAATATTAAATCTATAAATTATTAGTGCTTAATGTAAGACTCAAAATCTAAAAGTTCAATAATATGATCTCAACATCTCATTTTATAGACCTAATTTTTTATTTTGAGATTTAGATTTATCTTAATTTTTTTTTAGATTTTTTGAGTTGTTAATTCTCTCTTTCTCCTTTGTAGTTTGATGGTATTGTAACATGATATTTTATGTGATGAAGTTTAACCTTTTATCGAAAAAATACGTCCCACCCTCTTTTAATTTGTTATGGATTGAAAAGACAATAAGAACATGTAAGCGCATAAGGGCCCTTGACTTTTGGAATCACACTGAAGTACTACCAATGTTTTCATAATCAGTGAAAGCAAAAAATTAGTTTCAAAAATTTGATGGAAGTTAAACCAATAAATTGAAAAAAATTAATATATATATATATATATATATATATATATATATATATATATATATATATATATATATATATATAAAATTAAATTATATTAAAAAAATAAAAAAAAAATAA
>CANXYC011416282.1:0-11532 GCA_948193065.1 Aleurites moluccanus
TATATATATATATATATATATATATATATATATATATATATATATATATATATATCAAAATAATTAGAATAAAAGGTTATATATTTTTTATTGTGTATATATTTTTTTTTGTTATTTATAATAAAAATATATTTTTTATTATTTAAAATATATAGAATAATTTTTAGAAAAATTGGGTGAAAATATTTTAAAAATAATTTAATTTGAGTTTCTATTAAAAAATAAAAAAAATAGAGACAATAGATTTTATATTCATATAATTTATAAAAGAATATTTTAGTTCTTTTAATACACTTTTAAAGGAAAAAAATAATTATTTTAAACATAATAATTTTTTTTTATTAACAAAATAAATGTAATAAATCATTTAATTTGTTTTTAAAAAAGATGATGTAATTATTAATTAAATTAAATATGAGAGACTCAATAATAATATATATTTTATATTTTTAATCCATATCATATGTTATTAGGGGAGAAAAATTAGAGAATTAATTTTAATTAAAGAGTATAATTACGAATAATTTTAAAAATTTAAGGTATTTTTATATAATAGAATTAAAAAAAATAAAATAATTCAATGTTTTAAAGTCAATAAGCTATTAAATAAACAAAACTCCCAAATTTACACAATTATTATAACCAACGATAATCTTTAATACAAAAATGGCCACGCTTTACGAAAGCGACGGATGAAGCAAAGGGAGTAATGCCTATTTGTCCACAACTGAAAGAATCAAATTTGAAAAAATTTCGACAAGAAGTCTACTTTGGAGGGGAAGGGATATGAACAGGATAATTATAAACAACTTAGAAGCTTTCACGTTTCAACCATACATGTGGACTCATCTATCAACGCTCAACAAACATGTGGACAAGGACAACCATTCCACTCCCAATTCTCCACGTACTTACCCTCCAAAACCTACGCTTCCTTGGATCATTCTAATTGCCTCTACAATCCATGTACCTTCATCCCACACAATCTATTAATAAAATTTATTTTGATGAAAATATTCGTTTATCTATTTTTTTAATATAAAAAAACAATCATATTCATATTTATTTTATATATTATTATTAATAAATTTAACTTCATTTAAAATTTAATTATGAGACTTTTCGATTACGAAAATAATTTTAATATAATATTATTATTTAAAGTGGACGGTCCTTGTTGTATTCTAATAAAGAATTATCTATTAAAACCAAAAATAAAAATTAAATTGTATGTAAAAAAAAGTTGAGTCAAATCAAGTGCTTAAGGCTAATAAGTTGTCCTATTGCCTAATCGGGGTATGCGTAATTGTGATTGTGAGGTTCCACCAAGAGAAAGATCTTTAATTCTTGGCCATACAAACATAAAACCCTCCTCTTGCTTCTTTAGTAACTCAAATTGATTTTGTAACCACTCAGTGCAAAAAATCATGTAATGATACTTCTTTCTCTCCAAGCATCTCACAAAAGCTTGTAGATTAATCATGTTTTTAGCCTTTTATGTCTTGTCCTTATTTTTTATTTTTATATTTTTTATTTTGTGGAGTCTGTCACAGTTCTTCTTTCGGTACAATTAATCAAAACCCACATTTAAGATTCTTCTTTAGAAAACTTTATATAAGCAATTTTTTCTCAACCACAAATTCAAATTCCATACTTTCATGTGACAAAAACTTGTAATGCAAATAAATAAAAGAGATTAGTCTAAAATTATAAGATTAAAACTAGTGACAACTTTGTCATCTAGTGGCTGGCCTCTCATTTCTTTCTCATATTTTAAATTAAATTCTGTCCAGAATTCTATTTTCCAATGAATTTGCAATGTGAAACCACTATTATTATTATTATATAAATACCCCTTTCTTGACTCTCTTCTCCCTCCAATTTCCCACATAATATTTACTCATTTTGAACCTTTTTTTTTTTAGTTTCTTCCGAAGAAAAAAAAAAAAGATGTGCAGAGGAGTAGAAGAAAGAAACCATCAAAACCGAGCAAGTTTTTGCAGGAAATTCGAAGAAGATGAAGAAGAAGCTACAAGTCTAGCAATTTGTGAACTTTGTGGGTGTCGAGCTTCTTTATATTGCCAAGCAGATGATGCATTTCTTTGTAGAAAATGTGATAAATGGGTACATGGAGCTAATTTCTTAGCTTCAAGGCATATTAGATGCTTTCTCTGCAACACATGCCAAAATCTTACACAGAGATATCTCATTGGAGCTTCAACGGAGATGGTCCTTCCAACAATTGTCAGTTCAAGAGAAAGAAGAAGGCCACAACTTTGTAATTTTAACAATGACGAAAAACAGTGTTCTTCTCCTTCACTTAAAATGCCATTTCTCTTTCTTTGATTAGCTTGTTAATTAATTTCTTGGCGCTATGTTTTTGTTTTGTTTTGTTTTGTTTTTTGTTGTTAGTTTTTTTAATGGGATTTCTGGGAATTGGGTTTTGTCTAGTTGGTAAAAATGAAAATTACTGTCCATTGATGGAATTCCAGAGATCTTTGAATTCTATGAGCAGAAAAAGAAGGAAGGAGAAGAACAAAGACAGAAACAGAGTACCCAGAAAACAGACACCTGTTACTTGTTCTTTGTTCTTCTTCTTCTACTTCTTCTCAAATCTCTCCCTCTCTTTCACTTGAATTGTATCATATTTAGTATGTACCAATAAATTATGTATTTCAGATAGTGTAAAAAACCAAAAACTTTGTATCATTTCATTCAATAGAATAACAACAAATCCCTCATTTTAGGTATACAATATGAATTGAGATTGTTTTTGTATATTAATTTTTTTTATTGAAATGAATATTGTATTAAGTTGACAATTAATTAATTATTAATTCCCTTTTTGGGAATGATTCTCCTACTAGACTACTTGTGGTGGTGTCTGAGGCAGAGAAAATCAAGCATACTTTAATTAATTATCAACCATAAACTTTAATTAATTAATTAATTAAATTATTAATGACTAAAAAATTTATTACTTTATGCTCCTCAGCTTTAGCAAAGTATCAAGCAAAAAACCATTTTTTTTCTTTTTTTATAACTTGTGGTGGTGAAGATTGAGGAGGAACTAGAAAGACAAACAGAACTGCCATTTATAATCATTTGCAAAGAATCTGGTACTATTCTCTCCATTCTCCAACCCTCAAAAAACAAAAAAAAAAAAAATGAAAAAAAATCTTTGTACAAAGGAATTCATCTCTCAAATTGTGACTTCTTCTTTCATGTCATTGATTTTCCATTAGGGATGACTATTTAAATAAATAACTTCAAATTTTCTATAGTGCTTTCAAATATAAAAGTGGTTAATCCATATACATTACAGGAAAAATTGAAGTAGTCTCCAGAACTAAAAATTTTAAATTTTAATTTTAATTAAAAAAATATAATTAATTCATACTATAAAATAATAAAAAATTGTGTTGGAAAAAAATAGTTATAGATCGGATGAGATATATTAATGATAAATTTATTATTTTAAAATTTTGAGTTAAAATGTAATATTGTATTCACTTTAATAAATTTTTCAAACTAACTCTTAAATATTTTATTTATAGGATGAAATTTCGTTTTATTTTTATTTTTGTTTAAATGATTATTCATTCATGAGATAAGTATTCAAATGCTAATTGAATTTTGACATTCATCAATTTCCAAGAAAGTTCCAACTTCCAACTTCCAAGTAATTAACATATTCTACACGGTGATGCTACTACTCGGGAAAATCATCAGCAGCATAATAAGGTGCTGAGTGGAAGCCTTGTCGGCATAAGGAAGGATGTCCACTACCTCTCATCAAATCAAATAACTAGTGGATGTCACTGCATTTTAAAAGTGCATCAGTTCATCAATATATCTGTCCAATCGGTTTCAACTTGATTAATTAGACGACAAATAGAGAAAATAATTTTTCTTAAAATAATGAAAAATACTTCAAAATGGCATTATGAATAATATTTTTTTGCAATAATGACATTCCGTGTTTTTTTCATAATTCTAACTCCATTTGATATTTTTATCCTTAAATTATGTTTTGAAAACACTCAAATCATTTTTCATAATTCTAATCCTCACTTTTGATAATTAATTATTAATTAATTGAAATTAATCTCAATTTTTATAAAATTCAGTTAAATTTTAAAACTTTATGCATAAGTTAACTAAGAATAAGTCAAAATTGAATTTTAAATAATCAAAATTAATAGTTAATTAAAAGCAAAGTTAGATTTTGTTTTTAACAATATCTGTGGATATAATATCAGTCGCAATTTAATCAAATATTGAAATAGTTCAATTTGTTAAGTTTATGACAAAATTTTAACTAATTTTCTACTGTTTTCAATTAATTTTCTAATGCAATTGAATTATATACCATGTTAGATTAGTTGAAATAAAGACAAAATAATTTCAAAAATAGTTAAAATTTAAATAAATCATAGGTAAAATGTCATTATTTTATTATTATAAAATAATATATAATACAGATATACAAATAATATGAGATGATAAACTGTTTTATAGTACATAAAGATGCCAATGGCTTTAAGAATGCTATTACTTTATACATTAAAAAAAATATTTGTTCCACTTTTGTTTGGACTTGATTTCTCTTCAATTCTTTTGTTTAAAGAAGGTTAGAAATAGCTCTATTCTCTTATTGACACTGGTCCTGGAATGAATAATAGAGGTTCACATATGTGACCCACTATTATGAGTAACAGTCGCCTCATGGATAAGTAATAAAGAACAACAAAAAAGAAAATTATATTTCTTCCAAGATCCTTCATTACTATAAGCGTGACAAATACACAGATATAAATTGACTATGATCGGCATACGTAGAGGTAAATTGACGATGAACAGTCGCATGGGAAAGAGATGAGAATGATTTATAATGTTAGAGGCTACGGGCAAAAAAAGTTCTTACTTAGACTAATTTTATTATTAAGAATTGAAGAGTTGGAGTATAAAGGGATGAAGGAGTCACAATTATAACCCATTGGAAACTGCTGCTTGCATTAACTATAGTTCATCGCTTTTTAAGAATTAAATGTGATGGATTCAATATTAATCGGTGTAGATAACAAGGCCATTAAGGTGCTCCGCTATAAGATCATCACACATGTCAGTAGAAATAAATTAATCATGTTTTCAAATGATTTCGACTTAATTTCAAAATTATCTTTGACTTGTTTTCTGTCTTCTTCGACTAATTTTCTACTGTCTTCGACTTATATACTATGTGAGATTAGTCGAAAATAATCAAAATGTATGTAAACATATCTAATTGAATTGCGAATAAAAGTAAAAGCAAAGATGATTGTGAATAAAATATCATTTTTTTTATTATAAAGCAAAATACAGTACGAAGACACAAGTTATATGAGATGACAAACTATCATAAACTACAGTACATACTGAAGATGCCTCTACTTACTGCAGACATTAACAAGCAGGCAAATAGGCAAACTTCATGTTGTAGTCTATGCTTTAATCTAAACAAGCAAACAGACAGACACATTGCTAAAGAGATGATAAGCCATGGGCAGAAAGAATCTTCATCAATAATAGGTAGACAAAAATTGGCAAGCCCTACATTTGCACATGGTTGACACATTCGCATAATAAATTGATTGTGAACAATCGCATGGTCTACCATCAAGCTCTCCACATGAAGACTTTCTCATTGCTAAAGAACAAAATCGAAAACCTCCTTTATCATGTATGACATACACAAAGAGGTAAATTGACTGTGAACAGTTGCATTGCTGAAGAGATGATAATGATTTGTTACTTCATAAGCCATGGGCAGAAAGATAAGAGAGACTAAAAGGATGGAGAACATAGAGAAGAAGATGAGTCATTTATAATCTCTAAATCCCTTAATTGCCGCTCCTTGTAGTTAATATTCACCCATCTTTATTAAACATGGTCACTGTAAGATCATCACTTATCAGGAGAAATCTGGAAAAAAAAAATGAGGTATGCTTTTCAATTGGCTTCAGACTAAATATCAACTCACTTCGACTACTTTTCAACTGAATTCGACAGCGTTTCAACTGAATTCGACAGCTTTTCAACTGGCTTTAACTAATTTGAAGTTAATCAAAATCAAGTCAGATTTCATATTTCAGGCAAATTAAGTCTAAACGTAAATCTTTAATTTTTTTTAGGACTAAGTTTCTTATAACTTCAACTAATTTTGTGTAGTCTTCGACTAAGTTTATATTATTTTTGACTATATTTTTGCTGATTTCAACTTTAATATTATGTCTGAATAGTCAAAAAGTTCATAATTGAGTCGAATAATTTCAAATTTTGGGCATTTATATTGAATTGCAATAAAGTGAAATTGAAAGACAAGATTATTGCGATAAATATCAATTATTATTATTATTAAACGGGCATTACATAAGATGACAAACTGTCCATATTGAATTTAGCTCTTCATGAGATGACAAACTGTAAACATATAAGATTACATGAGATGACAAACTGTCCTAAGCTGAGGCAGTTTGTCCTAAGATAAAGTATAATAATACTAAACACTGGCGATGAATATGAAGAGCCTCTAAGGATGGCCTTACTGACATAAATTAAGAAATATGTCATACCCAACATCCCACTAAGAATGCCCTTATTATCTGCTAATACACAAAGATAAATTGATTGTGAACAATTTCTGTGGATAAGAGATGGATTGTGACGTCAAAGATCATGGGAAGAAAGAAGAAGATCAAGTAAAGGATAAGAGGAGATTAAGAGAATAATATATAAAGGAAGAGAAGGTGAAGTAATTTATAATCTCCAACTCCTTAACTGGAATGATTTTCAAGAAACAAGTAGAAACTTGCATTTATTTCCGCCATAAATATTCTCGAAAACTTGGAAACAACATGTTTGAACTTACTTCGACTAAGTTTCTACTGCTTTCAACTCAATTTCGACTTATTCGACTAATTTTCAAATAATTTCGACTTTATATTTTAATCAACTAATTTTCAAAAGTATTCAGATCCGAGATTTTTAAACTGATTTTGATTGATTTTTAAACATATTTAGATTGATATTTAACCATAAATAAGAGAAAATCTTATGGTTTAAATAAATAAGTTTGAAGTAGAGATAAACTTGCATAGAGAATCTCTCGAATGTTGGGTAGATGAAAAATCATTTCACTTGATATAAGGGCAAAGTTATTATAAAAAAAGAAAAGAATGTCAAAATTAAAAACTTTTAAAATAGAGTGTCATTTTTATGAAAAATATTATATATAATATCATTTTGGGTATTTTTCAAAAATAATTAGAAAAATAATATAATTTAATGAATAAGCAATTATATCACTTTTTAAATTATTAACAATATTTATCACTTTCAACCCCTTATTTAAAGTGTTTGATAAATTAAATATTTGTCAAATTTTATGGGCTTTAAGAACCAAAATAATGTAAAGTTAAAGTAATATTAAGTATTAAGCTTATAATAAATTAGATTTTACAATATAAAATGGTTTAAATTTTTAGGTTGGATCGATTATCTTTCTTATTATAAGTCATTCATATTTTTTATTATTAATTAATGCGGAATTACTCACACATATTATAATTATATATTTAACAATTAATAATTATTTAAAATTATAATTAAAATCGTAAAAACTGAATGTTTTAATCTTTCAACTGTAAATTATAATCTTGACTATCATCCTGAAAGCTAATTGAACCAAACAATTCCTGAATCAATTTCACCTAATCATCTAGCCTGATTTTCAAGACAAATAATTGGATACCAATACTACAATGCTAGTTAGTATACTGTAACATATTTGGAGGATAGAAATAAATAAAATACATTTTTAATAAGACTCTAGAGAAAATTTGTTACATGGAACTAAACTAAATAGATAAGCACCTAATTAGCCAAAAATTGACTTGCAATAAGGATTTAAACTCAATGGCAAGGAAAGGAAACAAAAGCAATGGAGGGTCTCCAAAGGGAGAAACAAAGGAAAATGAAACTATAGATTATATAAAGCCCTAATTAAGGTTTTTTCACCATTTGTATTTTCATATGATTATTCTCCTTTACAAAAGAATTAAGATACTGATTAGTAATTAGATTGGGAAGCAAATTGTTTTATTTAAGTGGGGATGATGGACAAATTTAGC
Source organism: Aleurites moluccanus (assembly GCA_948193065.1). Taxonomy (NCBI): domain Eukaryota; kingdom Viridiplantae; phylum Streptophyta; class Magnoliopsida; order Malpighiales; family Euphorbiaceae; genus Aleurites; species Aleurites moluccanus. The sequence continues at coordinate 8,172 of CANXYC011416282.1, forward strand.
TTCAAAATTATGAAGCCTAGTGATATATGTTATCATCTTAAAAGTTATAGTTGATATAGTTCCCAGTTTGCCACAGATTTGATCAGCTTTTAGAGCTTGAAAAATCCACAGCCAATACCAGCATTGAGTATCTGCCAATATATGCAAAAAATATTTCTATGCAATGTAAAAAAAAAAAAAAAACCTTATTAATGAAATTCTGTAGAGTTGTATTCGATTTTATTGGAAAACTAAAAAATGTAATAACCATATCAAGTAATGAGGTTTATGTGAATGATATTATTGAAGTAATCTCCAGAATTGTGGTGTTTCAGATTTCAACCCCAATTAAAGAAAATTAAAATAATAATAATAACAAATTCTAATTGATGAGAATAAAAGTTAGGCCCAAGAATCAGACCCAAAAGTAAGAGATTAGTGTCCTTCTTGGAGCGTCGCTCAGAAGGATTGAGACTCGCCAAGAGTCTCAGCACAATGGAAGTTTCGCTTGAAGTATGAGTATGTTCGCCAAAAACTAAGAGTTTAGCCTCGATAGAAGGCGAGGAAGATATTTTTGCCTGTCTCACTATGAAAATTCGCCTCATAGGGGTTCGACAAAGAACTAAGAGTGAACTAAGAAAGCACAGACTGGATATACTTCACCTCTTTCTTCATTAAATACTCCTGACATATCACTATGCCTTGGAACGACACAACAACTTAAATGGACATATATGCCATCATTTGTCACGTAGACAATCTTGCATTGAGAAGCGCATTGCAGACAAATCTGATAACTTATCACTCAAACTGATAAGGTAACCTGGAGAGTTCTGACACAACCACTCTCTTATTTTACGATCCGATAAGCTATTGACATATGGCAAGACTATTATATCACCACAATGATTTCAGCTTTTATAAATACGCAGTAAGTCTATTTATGAGAGGACTTCTTCTTCTCCAAGCTGTTACTTTGCTTATTTATTATCTCTATCACCATAATGATTTCAGCCTCTATAAATACGCAGTAAGTTTATTTATGAGAGGACTTTTTCTTCTCCAAACTGTTACTTTGCTTATTTATCATCTCACTAAAAACTCCATTAAAATTTTATCAAAGCTTTTACCTGACTTAGGCATCAAAAAGTCTTGGCTCTCTAATGCTATTGTGCTAGTTTTACATGCTCATCAAAGACTTAACAACTCAAGCTATTATTCAGACTCTAGTCAAAAGGCCCTACAACTATTTAAAGAGTTTTTAAACTCATCACTAATAGAGGATGACAACAAAGAGAGAAACCTGTAGAAGGACAAAGGTCAAATATGCATTATTGTCAAGCCCTCTTGAAAACCAAGAAAAAATTATTGGCATTTCCGAAATCCTTATTTCATAATTGAGCAAGCGGAAAGTTCGTTACCATATCATTTTCACCCTTACGTTCTAAGTCAAGGGCAAAGATTTTTCTTTTTTGTAATAGATGGCTCTGAAGTTCCTTGTAACAAAAGGGTCATAGTCATATGCTTCACCAGCTTTCACAAATCTACCTTTCACACGTTTTCTCGTATCAGCTCTTTTTTTACGAGAAGCATATCTTATTTGCTTACCAAAGCTGAACCATGTGAACACTCATTTTTACACCCCTCCGACTCGCATCGACCCGAACGACATTTCTCAGAACCGGACCAGCACCCGGACGGACTCGAGACAGCCTCAGGACGGAGCTGGGTCACTGTGCCACCCTCCAGGCTTGGCATTGCCGCCACCCCCTCTGGGCGGCAGCCGCCAAGCCCAAGAATCCCCTACTGTGGCGCCACCCTCCCTCAGGGCCTGTGTCGCCAAGACACTGGGGCGGTGCCGCCACCCCTTTCTGGCGGCAGTGCCCCCTCTTTCCGGCGGCAGCGACGATTCTCACCCGATTTTCTGTGAATCCCACATCGAAAACTGATGGGATTCGACCCCTGGAGCTCCTATTATAAGTAGAGGGCCTCCGCCCTCCTTCCAGACAACAACAACGAACGACAACAGCCCGAAGCACGCCAAGACTCGCAAAAGGCAAGGAAAAAAGACCAAAAAATCATTTTCGTCAATAGATTTCTTCTTTTTTCCTCTCTAAGTGATATTTTCTTATTCTTTTACTCTCTTTCAATTTAAAAGAGTTGCTATTAGGGGCGTATTGAGCCTCTCAGTTGAATCTTTACTCGAAGCAAGGTCCCTCCTCCTATTTGCTTTCTTAAGAGCTAAGAAGGCATCCCGACTCATCACCTCGAGGCGCCATCCGATCCAAGGTGGAACTCCGCTCCAGAAGAGCACTCCGTCCACCAGCATCCTTAGAAGCTAGGGCAAAGGTACGTTTTCTAACTCATCTTCTTTATTTTGGTAAAGCATTAAAATAAAGAATCAAAACATGATAAATTGGGCATAAAATCAACCCTCCTTCGCAAAAAGGAAGAACTGCGTGAGTTTTGATTCCCATTCGACGGGATACACAGGCAAGCTATATGAAAGCTTCAAATCCAAAAACGACAAAAACCATCTCTTTTCTTTTGATTATTTAGGTAACTTTATTTGTTAAATATATTATTTGGGGAATGTGTGATCAACCTAGAACCCATAAGGGCTAGAGTTGATATCCCCTATTTTTGAGGTTTTGCAATGTAATAATTTACTTTCATCGCTCTCTTTAATTATTTTATTCTATTTCAATTGTTCATGCATTTATTTATTTGCTCATGCATCTTACATGTCATTTTTTAACTGCTCATGAAAATCATTTTAAATCAAAGTTAAAATTGAAAGCCAAGTTCAATCGAAAACCTAGTCCCCGAACCCTCTTTGGTTTTGAGGACTAGTGCACCTTTTCCTTTGGGATAAAATTGGAGTCAAAATGGGTTTTTACCTTAAATTTTCCCAATAAAAATAACTTAAGGTGGTGACTTCAAAACATCAAAATCATTTTCAAATAAAAGGCGCTAAGCTCGTCTCCTCTATGAGAAATTGCCCCATATGAGCACTCTGATGCCCACAATGCCCTCTTTTCCTCTCGAAGAGGGCGGGCCCGGACGAAGCTGTGCTCGGGCGAGGCCTCACAGCTGGTGATTCCACTGGGGACAAACTTTTTTCAAGAGTTAAAGAGGACTACCAATTGGTTGAAAATCTTTTTTTAAAAAATGACTTTTTACTTGGCTTTTGGTTTAACTTTGATTTTCATGCATCACTACATCACTAGTTACGAAATGCAAACTTTGGATAGCGAGTAGCATTGATCCGACAACTCTCTTTGAGTATGTTGGGAGATAGCGAAAGCATCCACCCCACGACGAATCCTCAAAGATCTCTTTGAGGTGTAACGAGCAGTAGTACTGTTGGACCCACGCGAAA
>CANXYC011416411.1:0-25461 GCA_948193065.1 Aleurites moluccanus
TTTTATAAAATAAAATTTTTAAAATTAATTATTTATATAAATTAAAAATTAAATAACAAAATTTAAAAAAATATGAGCTTATTTATAAAATTATTATTTTAATTATAATATTTTTATACATATAAATTAAATAAAAAAAAAATTACAACTGATGAACAGTAAAATACCAACGCCATTTTGCAGTTGGACATAGTAATTTGCGGCAAAATGGCGAGATGGCCTTACAAAAGAGAATTCTCTCTCTCTCTCTCTATATATATTTTGAAGTTTAACAAAAATAATATTGTTATATAAAGAAAGAGAGAAACGAAACAGGAATGATGAAGGGATTGAGAGAAAGATCAATGATCATGCAAAAACAGGAAAAAAAAAAGGTAGTTTTAGCTTATTGGAAAGAATGGCTGAGCCGTTTGTCTGGCTTGATATTCAGCTCGATAAAAATTTATTTGTATTTAGTTCATTTTATAAATGATCAAAATTTGAATTTTATTTTGAGATTTGAATAATAAACGAATTAAGTTTGAGTAAAGTAAAATTTGATTCGATTAGACTCGTGAACAACTTGATTATAACCTCGTAAATAGATTCGCAATAAATTCGATTAATAAAATTAATAATAGTTCGATTATTATTATTATTAATCTAATAATTTTAATACTTCAAAAAATATATTTTGAAACTTCTAATTTTTTTTTTAATTTAATTTAACTAAAATACACTTTATATAACTCTAATATGAGTAATAAATAATTATATTTTTGTAATACTAATAGAGTTTTATATTAAGATTTTGTTAATATTAATATAATATATTATTTTAATCTTTAAAAATATATATTTTTTATTAATTAATATTTTTAAAATATATGTAATCCTCATTTTTATGATTAATTTTTTTTATTAATTAAATATTTTTGCTTTTATATTAATTTTAAGTATTTTTTTGTTTGTTATAGTTACTTTATTAGAAATGAATATTTAATCATAAATGAGTTTTAATTCAAACCCAGCTTAATTATAATTTAACAAATTAAATTCGAGTTGAGTTTGATTATAATTTATAAATAAGTTTTTGATGAGCCGGCTCGAGCTCGTAGTGAGTCAAATTCGAACATAATTTTTATTCGATATAAAACTCGAACTCAGGAAAAAAAAATAATAAACTGAATCTGAATAAATTAAAACTCAACTTGATTTGGTTGGTTTCAATTGGAGCCCTAGCAACAACCTTACTTTTATGGCAATTACCATATTTTCAGATTTATTTATTTTTTTTTTATATTTCATATTTCCATTTTTTTTATATATTTCATTTATTATATCTGATTTGATTTGAATTAGTAACTCGAATCAGTCTAATATATATATTTTTTCTTTAAATAGCTAAGGAATATTTTAAATTTTTATTGACTTTAACAATAAAAATAAATGAAAGGATTTGAGTGTTACACAAATCAAATAAATTATATAATTTTTAAAGGGTAAAATATTATTTAATTTTTGAAATTTAGTGAAATTAACACTTGAATTTTTATTTTTTTATAAAATAGCTATTAAATTTCTGATAATTGATTTTGTTACACAAAATATTATTTTTTTCATTTTTTGTTAAATAAATTAAAAAAAAAAAAATAACTTATATTTTTAAAATATCCTCATTTCCTACCTCTATATTTTTTCTTTCATTTTCTTTCTATTTTCTTAAGTTTTCTTTTTCATTTTCCTTTTCTTCTCTATAACTCACAATTTATAGTTATTCAAACGTGTAGAAATATTTTCTATTTATATGGTTGGATCAAAATGAGAATTGAAAATTTCATCATCATTGTTATTTTTATAGTTTCATCATCGTCGTCTTCATAGATTCACCATCATTCTTTGAAGACCCATTTTATCCCAACAACTAAAGCACTACCTCCTGTTGCCAATGCTCATAACGGAATATTTTTCTTTATTGTTAATTAGTTAATAAATTAATTGTGTAAAAATTGGTTTATTAAAATTGAAGGAATAAAAATTTGTATGTGAGTATTGTGATTGATGAAATTGTATGAAAAATAAAAATTTGATAGTGATAAAAATTAAAGAAAATTTGATGATGGGTTAATGTAATGGCATAGAAAATAAAATTTGATAAAAAATAAGAAATATTTTCATTTTCTTTTACAGTATTTCACGAAAAATTTGATGATATGATCATTTGTGTGACGGAATCAAATGTCAGATTTATAATAGTTATTTTTTGAAGAAAAAAAATTTAAGTATTAATTTTATTAAGTATTAAAAATGAAATAATATTTTATTTTATTTTTAAAATAAAAATAAATTAATTAATTAAGTTAAATTTCAAATAATAATTCAATCTAAAAAAAAAAAAGCTCACTTGCGTGTCAAAGTGTCTCGCTCATACAGCAAATCTTATTTTTTAAAAGAAAAAAAAAAGCATAAGAAGTTGAGGCTGTGTCAGAAAGAGATTGGTTAAAATTGTAGGTCTTCTGGTAATATGACTACTGCCAACATAAACCTGTTTTTTGAACGGAAAGATTAACATATGGCGATATCGCTGTCGGTAGACAGGCAACATCCTTGGTTGTATTACCCCAGCAGAAAGTTACGTTAATTGAACATCAACAATGCATTATTACTATTTGGTTAGGTCTCTCAATTCTTTTTGTTTCTTTCAAGCACTTAAAAATTGGTTTTAGGAAGGTATCTTTTCAATGATTTTATATTACATAAAGTTTAAATTTTTATTAAAATTTAATAAAAAATTCAAGATTGTAAAATCAAATTAGATTGCATAACCTATTGTATATTCTGAAATGTTACTGATAACTAATTAACCATTTATAACTTAAACTGTTATTTTACAAATAAGAAATACAAATCGTTTTAGGGATTTGTTGGCCATCTTTTTTTATGATATTTATAGAGTTTTTTTATTTTCTTTTCTATTTTATTCGGAAAAAAATATAAGTTAATTTTTTTTTTTCGAATAAAGATATCTCAAATTTAAATTTTAATCGGAGATAAATTTGTTAAATTTTTTTTATAATATATTACAAAATCTATTAATATTTTTTAAATATAACTTAATTTAAGAGAATTAATTATCTATGTGTTAAGATACTATGTGATACATAATATATTAATGATAATATTCGAAGGCAATAATATTAATTATATTTATTTTTGCTTAAATTTAAGTTATTCAAATACATGAAATGAAATTGGGTTTGATGATGTTTGATAGAATCAACAAATTATATTATTCTTATGTATATTTGAACAAGAGATAATAGCCTTTATATATACATAGAATGAGAACCATAAAGGAAATAGAATAATATGTAAAAAGAAACATAATAAATTCAGAATAAATCAAGGCCTAATTTAGAGGCACAATATATTCATTAAGAGTCCTCCGTCAATTGAAGGTGGTGGAGAATTCATCTGAAATTTGCTAACAAGATTATGAAATTGTTGAGGCGGATTTGTTTTAGTGAAGAAGTCAGCAAAGTAAAGTGTTAATTATTCTCAAATAAATTATTAGGTAAAACATATGTAAGTTTTTTTTTTCACTTATATAAAAATATACCCATAAGAGTGTTTTTTTTTTTTTTTTTATCACATATGATTTCAATTTTATATGAATAGGAAAAGTATATTCTCATCATGTCTAATAATTTCTTTCCTTCTTAATATGTTCAATCATAAAACACATTATTATGAACAATCTGAATATAATAACACTACAGTTGTCACAATGTAAGAAAGTAAAAGATAATTGCTCAACACCCATATCCTAAAACAACCAACAAAATCATATTAGTTCATAAGTAGTGTCAGTAAGAGCTTGATATTCGGTTTCAGTGATAGATTAAAATACTATAAATTATTTTTTCTTCTCCAGAAAATGAGGGAGTCACTGATAAAGAAACAATAATCAGTAATAAAATATCAATCGAGGGATCCCCAACACAATCAACATTATAATAAACTTTCAATTCGAGTGAAAATGAATTAGAAAAATGTAATTCATAAAACAAAATACATTTTACATAGCAAATAATATAAAAGACGACATTAAAGTCAATCGTCCTAGGAGCAAATATAAATTGATTAACAATATAAATTGCATAAATAATATTTAGATGAGTAACAGTAAAATACACAAGGCTACCCACTAATCGATGATAAAGAGTGGCATTATTAAGAGTTGTTCCATCAAAAACAGTAAAATGAGCATTTGCTTCAATTGAAGTATTGATTATTTTCTCATTAATGAGACTAACACAAAAAATAAGATATGTAGCATATTTTACGTGAGACAAAAAGAGCAAGTGAAATCAAATGATATTTCAAGATCATGAGGAAGGGCATATGCAATAATGGCTGAGAGAAGAAGAAAACTAAACCAAAAGGAAAAATCGAGTCAAAAAAACTAAAGGTCCAGGAAAAAAATCAAACCCGAGACAAATTTTTTTTTCTTTAGAGCAATAGCTCTAATACCATGATAAAGTTTGAGAAAATGAACAGACTACATTATTCTTGTGTATGTTTGTAGTCTTTACTTATACATAGAATGGGAATAAAAAAGGAAATAAAATAATATATAATAGGAAATAGAATATATTCAGAATAAATCAAGACCTAATTAATTTTGAGGCACAATATATTCATTAACAGGGTTCATTATATGACAAACAACAACCATATAATTTTATTACATTTTTAATTTTTAAAAGAACTAAATAGGACTTGTGTGTGCAAATTATTTAAGAAAAGAGTTCTATATTTAATTGAATTTAAGAACATAATATATTCTTTGAAGTGTTCAATGGAAAAAGGAATATCACAATCACTCAAGACTTAATTGTTTTTTGGTACATCAGAATGCTTTTTTATCCCTCTACCTGTATGTATGATTTTGTACCTGCATTGTTAATTTGCAAAAAAAAAAAAAAAAAAAAAAGGAGAGAGAGGGAATCTCTTCTACATAGTGGGCATCCAGCGATTTGTGGACTGGTTTAGGATAACAAATTTGAGGAGACAATTTAGAACTGACGATTCAGTTCTGTTTGTGTTTTTCCTTTTAAACAATGTTGGATGCAAATATTTCTCTACAAAAAAAAAAAAATTGGATAATTTTTTTTTTTTAGAGAAATATTTGCATCCAACATTGTTAAAAAGAAAAACACAAACAGTAAAAGATGAGTTGTATAAACTGGAAATTTAAATATAGTAGTTTTCATGTCCAACACTAAAAAATAATTTCGTATATTAATCAGGTTTTGATCCGTAAAGTTTTTATATTTATTTATATTCGAATTTTTTCATTCATATAAATTTTTATTAATTTAGTGAAAATTATTACAAATATATCGATGATAATTGATAATTATAATATGTTTGTTTGATAAAATTTTATTAATTATTATTGTTATAATATTAAATAACGATTAACAATATAATTTATTTTTAATATATTATCATTTGATTCTCAGCAACAAAATTATATACCCATTAAATAGAGGAGGATTACATACCCGCTTGTGAAGTTCACAATATTATTTCCGTATATAGAGCTTAAGCTTTTTTGGGAGATCTCGGATTCGAGTTTTCCTCTTTTTAATCATATGATCCAATCCACTAAAAAATAATACGATATTTCACAGAAAATTTTCTCATTCTTTCTAATACTAATTACAAACTACTAATGCTATTTATGACAGAATAAAATAAAAATAAAAATGGTCCTTACAAAAACCAGATATTAAGGTTGGGCTGGTAATTGAAATCAAAACGTTTCTTAAGGAAAATATCCAAAGTATCCAACTTGGACGGATCCAATTTGAAGATGTTAAATAAAGCCCATCTAAAATTCCGGGCCTAATTTGCCCTAAAAGAATAAAAACAAAAAATCCAATCTCCTCCAATAACATTAACAACTCTTAAACTCTTATACTTCCCCGCACAGCTGTGCAGAAACCAAGAAGAAGACACAAACTGGATAAACAACTACGCCGGCACACAAATTGCTCCGAGTCCTCTCTACTCAGAGAGCTCTCTCTTAACTGTAAGCTTTGTTTATCTACCCATATTCTCTCTTTCTCTGAATTATTATCCTTTCTCTCCAAAATCCCACTTCACTAGTGTATCTATCTATACTTTGCGAAGCGACTCTGAATTCTGGGAACCTATTATTCGGTGTTAGGCATGAATATTTGAATTTTAGCTTTATTCTTATATAAGTAGCTTTGATTATGGATTTGATAGTGCATTCAAATCATACCCATGAAGGGTTTTGCTCATTTCAATACTTCCATAGAGAAAATAAGATAACTAGTAGTAGTTTTGTTGGAGTTAGGGTTAGCGCTAAAGTTGGTTCAACCATGAAAGTCTATATTGGAGTTAGAAAGTTGAGAAGGAGTCGGGTTTTTGCCGTTTCTGGAGTTGAAGCGTTTCGTTCCAATGGTAAATTTCAAAGTTTTGATAAGTCGTCAAATGGGCTTGTGGGAAATGGAAATGTTCCTTTCAGTCTCATGGATTCTTTGCCAAATTTTGAGGAGATTGAGAGCAATAATCATTTTCGTAAATTGGTTAGGAATGGGGAATTAGAGGAAGCTTTCAGGTTACTTGAAAGCATGGTTTATCGCGGGGATATTCCTGATATAATCCCCTGCACGAGTTTAATTCGAGGCTTTTGCAAGATTGGAAAGACTAGGAAGGCAACTCGGATTATGGAAATAATAGAGGATTCTGGAGCTGTTCCTGATGTAATCACTTATAATGTCTTGATTAGTGGGTATTGTAAGGCAGGGGAAATTGATAATGCCTTGAGGGTTCTTGACCGAATGAGTGTTGCCCCTGATGTTGTTACCTATAACACAATTTTGCGCACTTTGTGTGATAGTGGGAAATTGAAGCAAGCAATGGAAGTTCTTCATCTGCAGTTTGAAAAGGAGTGTTATCCGGATGTGATAACATATACCATATTGATTGAGGCAACTTGCAGGGAAGGTGGGGTTGGGCAGGCCATGAAGCTCTTAGATGAGATGCGGAGTAGGGGATGCAAACCGGATGTGGTTACTTACAATGTTCTTGTCAATGGGATATGCAAGGAAGGCAGGTTAGATGAAGCCATCAAGTTCTTAAACAACATGCCATCATATGGATGCCAACCTAATGTGATTACTCATAATATTATTTTGCGTAGCATGTGTAGTACTGGGAGGTGGATGGATGCAGAGAGGCTTCTGGCTGAAATGGTTCGTAAGGGTTGTTCTCCTAGTGTTGTGACTTTCAATATATTGATTAATTTCTTGTGCCGTAAGGGTTTATTAGGTCGAGCAATTGATGTATTGGAGAAAATGCCCAAGCATGGATGCACTCCAAATTCCTTAAGTTACAACCCATTACTTCATGGGTTTTGCAAAGAAAAGAAGATGGAAAGGGCAATTGAGTATTTGGAGAAAATGGTTTCTAGGGGTTGTTATCCTGATATTGTGACTTACAACACTTTGCTCACAGCATTGTGCAAAGATGGTAAGGTTGATGCTGCAGTCGAGTTACTTAATCAGCTAAGTAGCAAAGGGTGCTCACCTGTCTTGATTACCTACAATACTGTGATTGATGGGCTTTCTAAGGTGGGGAAAACAGATCAAGCTGTGGAACTTCTGGAAGAGATGCGGGAGAAGGGTCTCAAGCCTGATATAATTACTTACTCTTCACTTATTGGCGGGCTAAGCAGAGAAGGAAACGTTGATGAAGCAATTAAGTTCTTTCATGATTTGCAAGGTTTGGGGGTCAAACCCAATGCTATCACCTACAATTCTATCCTGTTGGGACTTTGTAAGGCTCGACAGACTGACCGTGCAATTGACTTCTTGGCTTATATGGTATCAAGGGGATGTAAACCAACTGAAGTTTCGTACACCATCCTAATTGAAGGCATAGCATATGAAGGTTTAGCTAAGGAGGCTTTAGAGATATTGAATGAGCTGTACTTAAGGGGAGTTGTGAAGAAAAGTTCAGCAGAACAGGTGGCTGTCAGGATGTAGCTTGCTGTCCATGTTATCTTTTTCTCTCAGATGCTGGTGGTATCTAGTAGCTTATTCCCTTGGATTTTGTTACCATGCTCCTCTGGCATAAATGATTTTATAGGAGTATACTCTTTCTTTCCCTATTTTCTTTTAATTGTTCACAAATGAACAAAATCCAAGTTAAGTTTTGGTAGGTTGTCCGTGTAGTTCCTACTCTGTTTGGTTGTGAGATTTTGATACACTTCATAATTCTCATGAAATTCACACTAGGCTATCTATTTTTATTTCAGCTATAAATGCTTATCGAAGTACACTTTCTTCTTTACCCTGCGGATTTGTATCATTATAAAATGATTTATTCGTTCTCGTTAAAATGATCTTAGCTGAAACTGTTTGCTGCACCCTTATTAGTCTATATACACACACACACACACACACACACACACACACACAAACTTTGCATATTGTGCAACCTTTGATAGAACCTATGACAGTGCTTATCTAGAAGCTTTGAATTAGCTCGGTCTTCATGGTATCAGGCTTTAGAAACATTGTTGACTTCACAGAATTAGTACAAGAATGCTTGTAGAAAACTGACGAGCCAAAATGCTCTGTGCCCTAGGCTTACCTTGTAATGCCATTAAGCTTATGTTGCTTGTTGATCATCTGTGGGTAAATCTGAGTGTCATAAAATTCATTACGTTTTCGGTGTTGCAATTCTTCATATAGTATGCATGATTTCCCGACCTCTCTTAGCAGGTCTTTAAAAGCTTAACCGCCATTGCTAAGGGAGCAGTCTTGAGTTTCCACACCCAGACTCTTGGAGCAAATATTATTTTATTTATAGGGTTAAAAAAAGGAAGAGAGATTTTATGACAAAAACAGAACTTATAGACATCAATGTAGGATGGAATGAGTGGGGGCGGAAAGGTGACAGGTGCCTGCCGAAAGGATGGACCAAATGTGTTGAAGGGCGGCAAAGCAATGAGATTCACACATATGGAATAGAAAGGAGCACGTAACAATTATCTACTTGATAAACGATGAATGGTTTTTATGATGTACCTGATGGATAATCTTTGCAAAAGCTTTCAATATTCCTCCATCAAAATATTACATGGCTTTTCTCGTATAAATAAAATTAGACATCTTACAAAATTCAAAATAGAGCTATTTGTTTTTTCCTGTCAATATGTTGTATATACTATAAAATTATTAAGTATTACATGACTATGTTTTTTTTTTACTTGTAGAAAGATGAATTCATTTCAAATATCAATATACAATTGAATTTGAAGATAGCATAAGATGGGATTCGACTGAGAGACTTTGTTGATTCTAAACTCTCAAACCTTTATTATCTAGACTAGGTTTCATTGAAAAAAAAGAAGTAATTATGCCTTCCATTTTCCACCTTTAATAATGACTGAATCTTTATTTTTTTCAAAATCGGATCAATCAATTCAATCAAAAAAATCAGAAATTAATTAATTAATCAGATCAATTTACCATTAATTACTCGTCTTTAAAAAATGAACAATTTTTTAGGTGGGATGGATGAGGCTTTTTTATTTTTTTTTTAATTTTTTGTTTAAAATGGCGCGACTTGATTTATTAAAAAAAAGTATAATTTTGTTTTTGAAATTTTTTTTTATATTCTTAATAAAAATAATATTATTTTGAAAAGTACAAACAATAGCAGATTAATTTATGTTTTTTCTGTTATTTAATATTAATTTAATTACTTTTTATTCGACTTGGATGAAATTTTAGATCCTCTACCTTAGTTAATTCTTTGACTGTCCGATATGATAATATTGATTTTTTTACTGTACTTGCTATGTTGTATTGAGGAAAGAGTGAAATCTAAGGATTTAAAACAAGTCTCATATTTAAAATTTCGTTATCAAATTATGATTCAGTTGGTTACGATAATAAATCTTCTATTCATAAATCAAAATATCAAATCTAAATCCATTCATTCAAAATCCTCTCTATTCAGCCGCAACCATGCAACAGTTTCAAGATGCTGACTGCTACTTTTGGATTCTTTTCTCTTATTGTTTAATTGTACTGTGATTGGCGAATATGTTCTCTGGAACTACAGGCATTATATAATTGTATTTTGAAATCAAGAGTGTTTTTTTTTTCCAGCACTGTCAAATGGTATCATAATCAAATTTTCAGCAGCATACTGAGCTATTCCTCATATTTGATTTAGTTTACTGCGGACCATTTACGCTAAGATTAGAAAATAAATCTTCATTTAAAATTCAAGCAAGAAATTTGTGAAATAAGTTCAAATAATAGATTAAGGTTAAAAGTTAATAGAGGGAGATTTTGTCAATTACAGATGTTAAATTTCAAAGGTTACTATACCCTCATGTACTCGGAGATTCTCTTACCAAAACCAAAATCAAAATAGATCATCTTTTCGTCTACTTTCATCCTTTACCCTTCCATTTTTCCCTTAAAAACAAAAGCATTTTGTTTCTTCTGATCTTATAAGATCTGCTCTACCACACACTCAAAATCCTTAATAATAAAAACTTCAAAAACTTTTAAGAATAATAAGAATAAAAGAGTGAAACACCCCCTCAAGACCACAACTCTTTCATAAAGTATAATTCATAACAAAAACAAAAATAAATAAGCCTATCAATTGATATGGAGAGAACTGATTCATCATCTCCACAAAATAGAGAAGAGGAAGGTCTGCTTTCTTGCTGGGGCCGTCTCAAATTGAAGCTTCCGTGGACAAAGCGAAGAATAAGCAGCAGCAGCAACAACACTACAACATTGACAAGGCAAAGAAGGAGGCTTGGATGGAGTAATATAGCTGCAGCTTTCAATAGAACGAATATGCAGTCGAGGCCAGTTGGTGGTTTTAGGTATGACCCTTTAAGCTATGCACAAAATTTTGATGAGGGTTGCTGGGATGATGATAATAAAGATGGGATTTATCGTGGATTCTCTTCAAGATTTGCCCCTCCTCAACCAAGATCGCTTCAAGATCATAAATAACAACTACTGGCCAGTTCTTGAACGGTTTCTAGCTAGTTCTTCTGGTTGATATGGGAATTTCTGGTGCTGGAGAAGAAAACTGCTGATGATTTACTTGTGTTTTGTTGATCTTGAAACCCAATTTATTGGATATATTTGTAAATTTTATTTTGCAGTGAAGTGAAATCAATACCATTATACAACATAATTTTGATTTCCATTACTATATTACTAATCATTAGTCTTTATGTACAGTACAGACTGCTATGTGTTTTAACAACCTTTAAGGTTGGGAGGATTTTTTTGTTAATACAAAAAAAATTCTAATTTATTTTCTTCATAACCAAAATTAATTTCTTCTAGGAGCAGTTATAATGATTTTTTGCTAATTTTAAACTATATTTTATCATTTTCGTATCCATTTACTTCTTGGATTGGGCGTTTTTGCTTAAAAAAATTTCTCAGTTAAAGAGATTAATTAATTTCACAATCTTGAATTCATTAATTTTGCTGTGGAGCATCAGGCATCTACATGTAAAACAATATATAATACCAATTTTTTGGGCTAAAAAAATCATTGATGGTGTGGTTATGAATTACTGTGGTTATCAACTGCTTTAAGGGTCTGTGTTTTAGGATTGAGTATGGAACTAATTTTGAAAATTGCGTTTTGATTTTTTAAAAGTTTTTTTAATTTACTTTTGTAAATTATGGTTTGAGAAAAGTTAAAAAAATATAATATTTCCAAACCATAGTTTTCTAAACTCTAAATAAAGTAAAAACAGATTGACAAAAACAGTCTAATGGAAATGCCAAAAGCACAGTAAGTACAGAAAAGAATGAAAATTAACAAAAACAATATGAAATCTGAAAACATGATAAGAATTCTTCACCTTAATCATTTATAAAATTGGCAATAAAACCTTCTTAAAACTACCAAGTTTTTAACCCTATGTAATGAAACTAATAAAACTACCTAATAGCTTTGAAGTAACAAGTGAATCGAAACTAATAAACGGGGCATCCATCAACAACAATACCTTTTACAGTAGGGCAAGAAGCCAGGGGACAGTGCTCACCATCATTACCCCACCAGGATATGGATATGTCCTCCATAGTCAAAGTGAAGTACAAAACAACTCCCATGAAAGCCAATCCTGCATCCAAAGCTGCTGAAAGGACATAATTATACCTCTGCCACCACTTCTTGTGGTACCTAAAGATGAAACAGTTGAAAATTGTTCCAAAAATAATCCAGCAATTGAAGTTCACAGTTGTCGCTGGTGGCATTGCAGCTGTTGCTCCTAAAAGTACAGGAAGATTAATCAGTGGAATCCATTTGTGATTGGGTAAAGCTTTGTGCAGAATCCATACAATAACAGGTCCTATTGCTCCTCCAAGGAAAAACCAATTTAGCGCTGAGTAGTTTCCAAGACGGCCGAAGATTCTTCTAGGTCCAACCAAACCCCATATCACTGATGCATCATAGAAAACACGGTCACCGGGACATGTCCAAGGACTGTTGGGAGGGAGTAGATTATCCTGACATATGTTCTTAATACTAGTCAAAAGCCACCATGCCACTCCAGTGTTCACAGTGCCAGATATTAAAGTGCCTATGCACTTTTGTAGTGCACCAGAGAGAGGAATGAGTTAGGCAATAAAATACGAAGTTTTATTGTAACCAGAATACCATTTATTAAGCACCTATTTGGTCATGCCTATCTTGGATTTACAAGAAAAGAAAGCAAGTTTATGCAACGTTGATTTCTTTGAAAACTATTTTTTTTTTCCTTTGAAGTGAAATGATTAATAAAGGCGTACCTGAACTAAAAACATTGATCTTGGTGGAATCTTCATGTAATGTCCTAGCTTGAAATCGGCCAGAAAGGAAATTGCCTGAGTCATGCTTATATAACCGTATGTCTTGAAACAGACATTGGCTATTGGTCTACCAGGTAATATGACACCCATGAGGTACTCTGTGATGATGTTCAGACCTGGTGACTGGCAACACAACATTTTACGAAAATAGGAATGTCAGTACAGAATATCCCAAATCACTAAGAAAATCCTATGAAGAAAAAAAAATAGATAATTTCCAAGTGCATTTTTATTTAGTCCTTCTCTGTTTATCTTTCATAATCCATATTTGTTAGTTTATTAAAAGTTCACTGTTTTTACCTGATTTGTTGTGGCAGTTATTACGCTAACTGGCAGTGTGAAGATCAAAGCAAGTGCCACTGCAAAGAGGAGTCCCCACCAAGGCATTTGGATCTGATCTTTCATAAAAATGCATAGTACTAAAGAAAGAATTAACGACAACAAAAGAGTCAAGTAAAACCACCAATTAGGTATGCCCTTATACTTCTTCATTAATCTTGTATGAATATCTTCCTTTCCACTATATGAAGCTCGAAATTGTTGAACTATCTCCCTGTTGGAATAGATAGTCAATTTAGTTACTAACTCTATAGTCAATTTAGTTACTAACTCTACCAAGATGTAAACAAAAATTCTGTTAATTTAATTTAACAAAAAAAAAACTACATTAACCATAAATGAGTTTTAGCTTAGTGATACTTAAAGATTGCAAATTTGAACCCCAACAGAAACCAATTAAAAAATATATAAAAAAAAGGGAAGGAAAAGAGAACTATATTAACTGCACTTACTTTCCATTAAACAAGCCCACATGAACCAGGGTGGAGACAATGGCAGCAAAACCAATCCCATATGTAATTGCAAAGAATGAACTAAGGTAAATATGCCCTTGCTTCTCATATTCAGGCAAGTTTATTTCAAACTTGTCATTAACAATGGCAGATACATTATATAACTCTCCTCGATGATTGAATAAATGTGAAGAGACAATTGGGAACTTCTTTGCATCATAGGTATTAAAACACCAGTAAGCTATTGGCATTAGGATATATATCATAGCAACATAGCCTACGAGAACGTTAACAATGGCAAAGAATGGGGTGATAAGGGGGCTGCCAAGGTATGAGGCAATGACAGACCAATCAAGTGCAAAAGCTCCAACCCCAAGTCCTCTCATGCCTGAACCAATTTGTTGAGCTTTAACTGACTTGGGAAATAACCAGCAGACCCATGAAATGGTTCCTAATGTTTGGAAAAGGTAGCCAGGAAACAAGTACCATGAGAAGCTGCAGATTAGTGCAATCAAGAAGAATTTACCTCTTGACATTCGTTCATTGTCTTTTTCGTGCAATGCCCTGCAAAAAAAAAAAAAAGGTTTCAACATGCAATTGGTCAGCTTTTTAATCTTGTTGCATCTACAATTATTCATTTTTAAAAGTGGTTAATTAATTAGAAGCAAACTACCTAGCTGCCATTATCTATCATTACATTTTTTTTTTAAAAGCAGTTGTATACTTAACAGTTTAGTTACTGAATGTTTGTCTTATAGTACAAGAGTACTGTCAGGTATTTTAAAAGATAATTTCTGATCAAAAGAGAGTTAAAATTTTTAGATAAAATAGTTATATATATATATATATTTTTTAATTTAACCATAAGTATCCCGTGACGGCTTTAATAAGACTAAATTTTATTTCAACATTTATAATTGTCACTCTCAATATTTATATTCTTCATAAAAATAATTATATATTGATAATTAATAATTAATTATTATAAATAAGATAAATTTATAATTAAAAATTATTATTACCGGAAAAGGGAAACCTGAACGAGACTAATAGGCCACCACATATGGGCGGGATCCACCACGAATTTTCTCATAATGCCAGCCCATCCATATCCCAATACCTGCTCAATCACAGTTTAAAATATATTAGTTTTTTCATTCTAAAAAACATTCTTATAAAAATTTAAAAAATTATGTTTTAATTTGCAGTTACCTTAATAGTTAGTGTTAGATGAGATTTTTATTTTTTTGAAATATTATATTATTTTTTTAGTGACATATTCAGAAGAGGGAAAGGAATTTAAATCCAAAATTTCTCTAAAAACTTTTAAATTCTTTACTCCAACCTTTTTTAGAATCTTATAAATTTGAAAATAAAATAAATAAGCGAAAAATAGAGATTTTAATAGAATTATAGTGATGATAACAAAATATAACATAATTAATTTTTTTTAATCTAACTAATTTTTATATTTTTTAATATAATAATTTTATAATTATATTTTTTCATAAAAATGATTATAACGAAATATAACTTAATTAAATTTTTTTTTATCTAATTCTTTTATATTAATTTTTTTATATTTTTTAATATAATTATATTTTATCTAAAATAATATTTATTTACGAGTGTCCTCAGTAATGGTATTATAATATTTTAAAATATTGTTTTCTATCACTAACCTGAGTAGTAATGACAAGTATCCAACCAGCCAAGAACGAAATGGTCCTGTGATAAAAGGCCATAATTATATCAATAATGCTAATTGCATAAGCCGCACCACTCCCAGCATTAGATCCCACATTAGCAAATATCGAAATCAGAACATGTTCTTTTATATTAAACGGCCCCGGATTGAGCGAGAACTTCCTGTTCCCAAGTCCAGGTATCCGAAACTTGGTCGCGGGCAGCGTTTTAGCCATGAACCGTCCGATCGGGAGGGTGGCCACCTGTACGGAAATCATCGAGATTGTGAGAGGCTCTGTTCGGTAGGCGAAAAAAGTGTTGAGAAAGGAGAGAAGAATGCAGGAAATGATGCCGAGAAACCACATGCGGAAGGTCCATACTGGGAGAGTGGGGTCGTCGTGGTTGGAAACGGTGAGCCGGACTTCCTCGATCGGAGATACGTCGTCGGAGATCAGTTGCGGTTCGAGTTTTGGTATTTTTCCTGCTATGGTTTCTATTTCGAGAGAAGCCATTGGAGAAGCTGGGAAGGAGTGTGAAGAGGGAGAGAAGAGGATGAAGGTGAGGAGTTGGTTATGTTTTTATTTTATTTTTGTTGTTCATTGTGCATGAATTTACTAAAATACCCCCTTTATAGTTAATGTTCAGGCACAGTACAAACAGCGAATATCACTCTTTAAATTAGAAAGAAGGAATCAACAGAGATCTCCTTGATATTTTGCAAAATTGTAGGAGTTAATATATTTTGCTCTAAATATAGAGCTAAATTTTCTCTTTTTTCCATTGACAGTTTACTATAAAAACTCATATTAACATCGTTTTAAGTGTTTGTTTATTTTATTATAAATGCATGAATTCCATTAAATTTTGCAAAGTAGGTTACGCATTTTGATAAAGGATGGTTAAATAAATTCTAAAATTCTTTAATGTATTTCATCTTATTTTTACACTTATTAAATTATTATATTATCCAAATAATTTTTCACTAATTACTATTAATTATAAATTATTTTTTAGCAAAAAATATATTTTTTTTTCTTTTGTTAGTATATAAATTTAAAGTTAAATATAATTTTAATATTTATAGTATTATGTACATTAAAATTATAAAATTATAGTTTAATTATAAGCGCATAATTACTATGTATTAGCTACTAAAATGTTAAAACAAAAATTAAGAGTAGAAGATATTTACTGAATAGTTATGATAAACTAAAGATAATTAGATAATTAAATAAATAATAGAACAAAAGAGTAAAAAAATAGATGAATTTTTTAATGTAGTATATGGGTAATAATGTACTTAACCATTTTTTTTTATGTTAATGGTGATTCGAGTATCATTAAATTTTAATTAATAATATTAGTAACAATTTATAAATGAGTCATAAATTAATAAATCTACAAATGTGAGTTGGATAAAATTAATTGACTTTACAAGTTAACTTTATTTTTAAAAGGGAAAAGATTTACTTTTGTCCTTTAATTACAGCAAAAATCTCACATTTGTACTTTAATTATGTATATTTAATTTTAAAAAATTTTTAAAATTTGTTATTTAGTTATCAAATAGTAAAAATTATTATTCACAAATATAATTTTATCAATTATAAATTTAATTAATTATTTATATACACTCTAATCTAAATTAATAATTAACTTAATTAATTTTATTTTCTTACTCACTTATTAATAATTTAAATATCTTTAAAATATTTATAATATATTTTCTTCAAATAATTTTATTAAATAAAATTTCAATTTGAAATAATAAAATTTAAAATTTTTTACTATTTATATAGCTAAAAGAATAAATAATTATAGGCAATTTATATTAAATAGTTATGAAAAAGTAAAATGTGATAAATTTATAATTATTTTATGTGTTAAAATATTTTAAAATAATTTTTATTATATATTAAAATATTTTTAGAAAATATAATTTTAATAAAATATTATTTAAAATTAGTTAACATAAATCTTAATATAAATTATTTTTAATTATTTTATTCTTTTAACTATATAAATAGTGAAAAATTTTAGCTTTAATTATTTTGACATTTTATTTAATAAAATTATTTAAAAAAATATATTATAAATATTTTAAAAATAATTAAATTACTAATAAATGAATAAAAAAAATATAATTAATTAAGTTAATAATTAATTTGGACCAGGATATATATATAATAAGTTTATATTTGGTGAAATTATATGTGTAAATAATAATTTTTAAGAATTTTTGAAAATTAAATTTACATTTAAATAATTTATTAATAAATTGAAAATAAATTATTTTTTATATTTTAATATGTTAAAATGAAGTACATTTTATAAGAATTTTATTGATTATTTATTTATAATTTTTGAATTTAAGATAAATATTTTATTAATTTTTAAATTTTTAAATATATTTATAAAATAAAAAAAAATAAAAGATGTTAGATAGTTAAGGAGGGAAGGGGCGCGTTCAAAATCATATTAGTTCATTCGAAAAGAAAATATGTAAATATGAGATTTTTGCTATAATTCTGAGATAAAATTGAACATTTTTTCTTTTTAAAATAAGTTTAGTTTAAAATTTTTGCAAAGCTATTAAGAAATACAATAAATTACTTTGGTAAAAAGAAGATAAATCATTTATCAAAATTTCCTTATTATTAAAGAAATCAATTCTTTATAGTCATTAAATAAAAACAATAAATTTAAAAATTAAAATTGAAAAAAAAATATTAATGTTGTATTGATTTTCTAAAAGTGATATATATTAATGAAAAAAAAATTTTAAAATTACACTTATTTAGTTTGATTTATAATAAAAAATTTAAAGCATTTTGGCCTCGTAGTATATGGTGATTGGCAATGATGGATCCAGAGAAATAAAATATAACATTTAAGTCAACACAAATATAATTAAGTCAATAATAGTAGTAACAACTACAGTAATGATAATAATAACAAAGTTAATCATGACATTAATAAATAAAATAATAAGCACAAAAAGAATTTAAATTTCTATTTGGATTACCAAGTATCTTGAGTAAATATTTTTTAATATATTTTGTATGATTCGGTCACTTTATATTGTGTACACTTCAACACTTAAAAAATATAATAATTTTATTTTATCTTTTTAAATATTATTTAAGTATCAATTATATGTATTCTATAAAATAGTTGTAGAAAATAAGTTATAAATTTTAAATGGAAAACCACTAATAAACTTTTTTTTTAATAACATCTAAAATAATATTTATCCAGAGAAATGATTTCAACTCCAATGTCAAATAAACTTATAATCAATAAGATGAAAATTTTTTTTTTCAAATATTTATGGAAAACATTGATATTACGTATTATGGATGAGTTTTCAATTTTGATGTCACTTTTAAGTATAACACAGATGGGACATTGGTATTGAGGAACTTACAAATACATAAAGATTTGTTATTGTGCTATGTTTAACTTTGCTAATAAATTGGGTTATGATATTGTGAAGGATCAAGAGTTCAATATTCTACCCTACCTAAAGAAAGAGGTAATTGTTCTTTTTTTTTTTTTTTTTGTATTATTATTTTTTAAATCAAAGAAGTAGTTGAAGTTGGATTCAGTATATATATATCTAACTGAATTTAAAACTACTGCTAGTGACCCTATCTCTAGGGTGGGAGGGGCCTGGACTCCCTTGAGCCCTAGCTATAGGGTGGGAGGGGCCTGGGCCTCCTTGAACCCTCACCTGGCTAGCCGGTGGTGATTCGTGGAGCAAGATCACTTAAAAAGTAATAGATTTACATTCTAAATTAATATTCTCACATCGTGACAAATACCCAAAAAAAAAAAAAAATCAATTATATGCATGGTTTTCCATTTCAAGTGTAAAGAGAGATGGCTGAGCATAATGAGAATGTCTAATTTCATGTGCAATATTTACTGATCATCGATTTAGGGAGAATATACACATTAAAATAAACAGATATAAAATCGTAAAACGAGACAAGAATATTCGTAGTTAAACTAAAAAGAAAAAAATTAATAATAATAAATTTAATTATTAAAAACATTTTTTTTTTTTTTTGCGTGTGGATGTTGAATTGATTTATTATGAATATAAATGAGGTTATATCAAATTCTTTATAATTTTAGATAGCATTGTCTAAATGTAAATAATAAAGATGATATGGGAAATAGAAAGAAACATGTTATCGAGAAGAAAAAGAAATCCAAAACACACCAATTTTCATTTGTAACTGCCTAATCCTATTCCAACCGAACTACATATGTTTGAAAATACAAAAACACACACAGCTACGTAATTTGATCTTAACAATGAAATATATGACAATTCTAAAATGTTGGGCATCCATCAACAATTATACCCTTTGCAGTAGGGCAGGAGGCCAGAGGACAATGCTCAGGATCAACATCAGGATTAGCACCCCACCAGTAAATGTTAACATTTCCAAGGCCAAGTGTCACATATATAAGAACTGCCATAAATGCAACTCCAGCATCTAAAGCTGCTGATAGAACATAGTTATACCTCTGCCACCAGCTCTTTCGATACCTGAAGATGAAAAAGTTGAAGACTGTTCCAACCAAAATCCAGGAGTTGTAGTTAATTGCAGTTGCTGGTGGCATAGCAGCAGTTGCTCCAAGGAGTACTGGGAGATTGATAAGTGGTATCCAAGATTGGCTTGGGAATGCCTTGTGAAACAACCATACTATAACTGGTCCTAATAGTCCTCCCAAGAAGCACCAGTTAAGGGCAGAGTATTCTCCGAGAGAACCGAAAATCCTTTTAGGTCCTACTAAACCCCAGATGACAGATGCATCGAAGAAGACACGATCACCAGGGCAAGTCCAAGGACTATTTGACGGGAGAAGGTCATCCTGACATATGTGATCAATACTTTCCAAAAGCCACCACGCCACACCAAGATTTATAGTTCCAGCTACGAGGGTTCCAACGAACTGAAATCAAGAATAAGTTCTTAATTTTATCCAAATGGACAAGAAACATATGTGGATAGGTAAAGAAAATAATAATAGCTAGTTACCTGAACAAGAAACATAGATCTTGGAGGGATCTTCATGTAATGGCCTAGCTTGAAATCACTAAGAAAGGAAATTGCCTGAGCCATGCTAATGTATCCATAGGTTTTGAAACAGACATTGGCTATAGGCCTTCCAGGGTATATTAGTCCAAATATATACTCAGTGATGACATTCAGCCCTGGTGTCTGTGTACATTGAGAAGTTATAATTAATATCTTATTGTTTTGATTAAAACGATATTATATGGAATTAACTATAAATTAATAATTTTGATTTACCTGATTCGTGGTGGCAGTGATAATACTAATAGGAAGGGTGAAAAAAAAGGCAAGGGCAGCTGCAAATATAAGTCCCCACCATGGCATTTGCACGTCCTTTTTCAGGAAAATGCACAGTAAAAGTGAGATTACTATAGTCACAGCAAGAAGCACATGAAACCACCAAGAAGGTATGTCCTTGTAGTTCTTCATTAGTCTTGTGTGAATATCCTGCTTTCCATTATAAGATGCTCTAAATCGGTCATAAATTTCCCTGTAAAAATAGAAATGCAAGCCACGGGAATTAAATTAATTAAAAAGGCGTTTCCAGTACACAAGATTCTCCATTTTTGCTAAGATAAGGAAAATGGTCATCTCCGCCACAAAAAAGAATTAACTATAAATCACAGAAAGTTATCGTACCTCCCATAGAACAAGGCCACATGAGTAAGAGTGGCTGCAATAGTAGCAAATCCAATTCCATAGGTGACAGCAAAGAAAGTGCTCAAATGGACTCTACCGAACTTCTCATATTGTGCCAAATCTAATTCGAAATCATCATTCATAATGGCAGTGAAGTTGTACCTTGAACCTTGTCCATCGAATAAGTGAGAAGAAAATATTGGAAATGTACGGGCACTATATAGATTTAGCCCCCAGTAAGCTACTGGGGTCAATACATACATTACCAAGATATAACCAAAGAACACATTTACAATGGCAAAGAAGGGACTTAAGAGAGGACTAAACAAGAATGAAGCTATTGTTGACCAGTCCAGTGTGAAGGCTCCAACTCCTAGTCCTCTCAAACCAGAACCTAGTTGATGAGCAGTGACCGACTTAGGGAAAGCCCAACATACCCATGCCATGCTTTGCAATGTTTGGAATAGATAACCAGGAAACAAGTACCAGATAAAACTGCACACTAGTGCAATCACAAAGAATTTAACTCTTGAGACACGGTGCTTGTTATCTTTATCTTCTTTTTCATGCAATGTCCTGAAAATTCAATAAAGATAAATTTTAACTGACCTTAATTAATTTTAGATTAATGATATTCTAGTTACAAATAAACGGATATGTAATCATAAGGTAATACTGGTAACATAAATATAGAAAATTAAAAATAAGTTTATATCAGAAAATGACAGACTATAGCCTATAAAAGACCCTTTTGGCGTTTGATTAAAAAATAATATTGGCAAAGGCAAACTTTTGGACATAATCGTGTCAAGCATGGGGGGATTGTCCTCAATCTATGAGGATAATGAACTAACGTTTGGCTTTTCAAGGAATGGTGGTGATGATCTACATCAAGACAAATATGAAAGTAAATTCACATGGTAATGTCTTATTGGTGATGTAGTTTGGATATCACTTCAGCACATTAAATTTTCCAATTAAGAATAAGTCTTTATTCAATATAAATGAAACTTATTTGATTTTTGAAATTTTATAAACATAATTAATTTAAAACAAATTTTATTAATTTAAATTAAATAAGAAATAAATCTATTAGGGATCGTGTATATATCTATATATATAAAAAAAAAAGTCCAACAAAATAATTGAGAATAATAAATTAAAGAAGGTTCAAACGTTAATCAAAATTTGGGTCGGCAAATAAATCTAGACAATTGCTATCTTGGGAATATGGCCCAATAAATACAAACAAAATTTGGAAAATTAAATAAATATACGATTTTTTATTTTTTTTCATTTTTTTTATTTTTACTTTTTTTTTTTTTTACATATGTGTTGATATATATTTCGTATATCCTTTTTATATATATTTAATATATATAATATTTTTTAAAAAATATTTTTAAATATGTAATATTTTTTAAAAATATTTGTACAAAAGACACTTTTGCAAAAATCCCAATAAAATTTGAGACATAGGAATACAGATGGGCGATGTTTACAAATACCAACACACCACCACCATCTAATGCACCAACTCAACGACCTTGACAAATGACAATGAAGTCGCAACACACATAAATTAAAATTGAAAACAAAAAAAAATAAAAATATATATGAACATACGTGAAAAGGGAGATTTGAACAAGTGTGCCTGGCCACCACATATGTGCAGGATCCACCACGTATTTCCTTAAAAGTCCAGCCCAACCATATCCCAAAACCTGCAAAATTTATTCATCAACATGACAAATAATAATAATAATGAGCATTAATTTAAATTAGAAAAGAATATGTATTAAGGACCTGTGTGGTGATTATAAGAATCCAAGCAGATAAAAAGTGAATATTTCTGCCATAAAATGCTTTAATTATATTAACAATGCTAACAGCATAAGCCGAACCGGACCCAAATGCACTTCCAGCATTAGCAAATATCGAAATCAATACATGCTCTTTTACGTTAAACGGACCCGGGTTAAACGAGAATTCTCTTTTCCCGAATCCAGGAATCCTAAACTTGGTTTTAGGGATTACAGCTGCCATTAACCGTCCGATTGGGAGAGTTGCCACCTGTACAGTGATTTGAGTGATAATGAGAGGCTCTGTTCTGTAAGCGAAAAATTGGTTGAGGAAGGAGAGTAGGCAGCAGGAGAAAACACCCAAAAACCACATCCTGAAAGTCCATACTGGAAGAGAAGGGTCGTCGGTGTTTGGTACAGTTAAACGGACTTGTTCAATCGGAGAAAGCTCTTCGTCGTCGACGCCGTCGAGCAGCTTGCTTGGTGGCGCCTCTATCTCCGCAATTCCCATTCTGAGTGAGACAGAGATAGAGAAAGAGAGAGAGAGAGAGAGAAAGAAGAGGAGTGTTTGGGTTGGGATTGTGGAGAAGAGAAGTTTCTAACTCCTTTGTTTATTGGGAAACAGAATTCTCTGTATTGCAATTGGGAATCTTTAGGATAATTATAGTGTGAGTTGGCGATGGACTAGGATTCTTTTTTTCCTACCGATAGTTCAAAATTTTATTTAAAATTTTTAATAATTATATTTTTTATTTAATATATATATAATAAATTTTATATTATAGTAAGATAATATCACGATAAATATTATTATTATTCTTTGATCACTTTTTCAATTGGTTCTGGCACGTCCTATTGTTTGATTAATATTAAGTCACTACATTAATAAGACTACGTTTCTTTGAAGCTGACATACATCAAATAGATAATTAATTTATTTGGACTTGAATGGGAAATTCTAATAATATATATATGCATGCCATTATCATCACAAAAATGGAATGTAAAAAAATACCCATAATAAAGATTCTGTGTGTGGTAAATTTTATTATTTAAAAAAGATATTAATTAATTGATAATTTATTAATTTAAATAGAATATTTATAATTCATTTAATATAGATTTAATTAATTAAAAATTTATTATATTTTATTAATTTTTTAATTAGTTTAATATGAATTAAATTAATTGAATAAAAATATGTGAATAATTGAATATAAATTAATTCAAATTGAATAAAATAATATGTGATTAATTGAATATAAATTAAATAAATTTAATAAAAAAATATGTAATAAATTAAATATAAATTAAATGAAATGAAAAAAATATGAGTATAATCACTTAAATTTAAAATAATTTTTAAAATTATATTTTAATAAAATATTATAATAATTATATATACAATATTATTAAATCATTAATTTATAATATAAATACGATCATTTAATTATATAAGAATTTTTTAAAAAATATTATTTTATTAATTTATCAAAATTATTAATTTAATTTAATATCATAAAAAATTATTATATAATAAATATTATTAATTTAATAAATATTAATTAGTAGATGCTATGCTGTAATGATGTTTTTTTATTTATTTTGGGAATCCTTAAAATTAGTAAATTTTATTGATTATTATCAGTCATGTGTAGCACATTAATTAATAGCCATTTTGTCTGTTGTTTTTTGATTTGTAGCAATTAATGAGTTTATTCCAATCAACAATTTGTGGAATTGAATATTTAATGATCTGTTGCATCTTACAATATTATATATTTATAGCTGTCAAATTTACATTAAAAATAGAAAATAAATATGAGTGTGTACTCTAATTCGATTATTCCAATTGTAATTTTTGTTATGGATTTTGCCAGTATATTGAATCTTATTGTTATTGACAATATAACAATATGCAAGTCTATTATTATCTGTCTCTTTTTGTTAGAAAATAATTACAATCTATTATTGAATTATTGTTGGGTAACGCCATAAACAAAAACAAAATTTGCTGGCTCAAACTAACACCAGCAATAGTTTGCATTGGCCATTCATCCGCGTTATCTCCATTTATTTTCTTTTAATGTATTCACACTTACCTATCACATCACATTCAACTACTATATATAAACAGGGGTTGAGGGGCTGCTGTATATTTTTATACAGCAGCCTCTCATATGATTCATTTTAACTATTTAAAAATTTTTAAAAAATTATATTTTTATAGTATTTGATGTAATGAATCTATTAATGTATTTTTTATGCTAAACAAAAATTATTTGAACTGTTAAAAATGCATTAGAAATTTTATGTATTATATTTAATAGTCTAAATTTAACGCATTTTTATATTTTTAGCAGTTCAAATGATTTTTATTTAGTATGAAAAATATATCAATAGATTCATTACATCAAATACTATAAAAATATAATTTTTTAAAAATTTTTAAATAGTTAAAATGAATTACATGAGGGGGGTTGCTGTATAAAAATACACAGCAGTCCCCTCAACCCCT
>CANXYC011416794.1:0-15589 GCA_948193065.1 Aleurites moluccanus
AAGAAGTTTATTCTTAACTAGGAAATTTAAATTAGAATTTTCATATAGTTAAGTCACTATAAATACTTAGCTAAACTCTGTATTGAAAGGATTTCAGATTTTGTTTAATATAAATTTTGTGAGAAAATACTCTCAATTTTAGTTCTTGCTAGAATCGTTTTGAACTTATCAAAGCTAACCACTTTGTAACGTTCATAAATTATACCAAAGTTTTCTAGCACAGGTTGCTATTGGGTTGAGACTTCTTGTTCAAATCAGATTTGGCTTTCCAAGGAGTCGTATGTTATGCGTAAAAGTGTTGGGTCTTAGAACAAGTCGATTGGAGTTCGCATCATGAAGTGGGTCAATTAGTCATATTTTGGCAGTCCTTTTGTAGTGATAATGAAAACCTAAAACGAATTCCCCTCCTGTTTTTATTTCTTGTATTCTGTATTTAATATGACTATTTGTAGGAGCAATCCCCTCGTATCTATTTTTCTCTGCAGTTTTATAGAACTGCTGCATGCAACATGTTAAGCTGAATGATGGTTTTTAAAATTCATGATTTCTATGAATAGACACAATCTAGCATTTTTTTAAAACAATAAGAAGTTTGAGAAAAATAAAGTGATTGCTCTTGCAATCTGCTGGCAATTGATTGGTATTAAGTTGTTGGAGATTCTTCAAGCCAAAGGTATCACCTATGATAAATTGTTCTGATACAACTGAAGCCTAGATAGATGGTATACATTAATTTTTTGTTAACAACTTGTCTAAGATGTGCTTTCTCTTTTTATGATTGTTAGTGCTTGTATACTTAGAGCTGATGTGTCATTGCAGCCATCGGCGGGCCAACTGGAGAGCTTCTGGAACAAAATGCTCAAATCTTAAGTCAAGTTTCAGTAAATTTTGCATCATTTCAGGTGATTCATGAGATTTTCTCTGTATTTTATGTCCACTTGCGCACACAACACCTATCTAAGCTCTTATTTTGCATTTTATCTATCGTTTCTTGTTTTGTGTTGTACAGCATAAAACTACAGTATTTCTAACAAGAGGACAAAAATTTTGATCCCTGTTAATATGACAATCAGGCATTTCGTAGAATTGTTTTGTCCTGTCTGACGTTGAACTTTTTGAAATGTTTTTCTTATGACTTGTTTTCAGTGACGGGACCATTTTTTATAGGACTTTTTCTATTGATGTTGGATAGAATTGAGTATTCACATTCTTTGAATGTATGTAATAGGGTTCATTTTTTTATAGGACTTTTTCTCCTTTTCGCGAATGCTGTGCAATTGGGAGGCACTAATAGTAGTCGTAAAAGCAAAGGGTCAGAGATCTTTTGGACCTCATTTTATTGTTGGATTGATCCATTTTGCTTAGTGTTTGGGCTGTCTAAAGCTAGTTTATTGTTGATGTAGTTAATCACTATGATTTAACTAATGTCCTTGCATATGATTGCTTTTTTCCTATGGCCTTCTGATTGCTTTCCACTCTCTGGAAGCAGTTGCCTCATCATTACATGAGACATTGACTTAATAGTGGATAATTTCGTGCCGATATTTCATTGTCCATTTCTTGCAGATACACGATAACATTAATCTCTTGAGCAAAACTCGGGACAACATCCTCAGTATCTTGAATGAGTATGTTATACCTCTCTATGCTTGATTCTTTTGTTATATAGACATTTCATTTGTCGCATAGCTTCATTGTGCATGTATATCTTCAGCATTTAGTATGCTTTGACATGTACTTTATAACTAATTAATGTGTTTGGTTAACCATTTTCCTAATTGTGATTTTTAAATCTCTGTGGTATTATCACTCTGGATTACCATGGTTAAAGTTTTTTCTAGTGGTTATTTCACTATAAAGATGCTTGGAGGTGATAAGAATTTGGGTTTGCATGGAAGGGGCATACATGACATTATTATACGTTTGCAAGAACTTAAACAATATTTAAGATACCACTGAAACATTATTTAAAAACTTAAGATACCTTACTATGGGTTCTTCAGGTAGAGAAGTTCAGAAAAAGAGTTAAATAACGAGAGAAAACATATTGCAGTAAGTAGTTGCTCTATCTGATTCTATAGTAGCAACTTCTTGTAGGATTTGTCTAGAAAGGCAGTATGCTTAATTGGACTTAAGTATTTGGGGTTGATATGGTCGTTGGGGATCATCAGGGACTTGTTTGAGAAGTATAGAGTAAATTGAAGCTAAATATCAAATCCTGTAACATCTCATTTGGATAGGGGTGTATTTGAAATGATTTGGGATTTGGGTTTGTATTTCAAGCACGGTTATCAAAACTAGACTGACCAAATATACCCCTAATACTAATGGACCCTAATATACCCAACAATTTTTATGGTTCAGTGTTTGATTAGTTTTGATAGCTCTGATTTTAAGTGTAAAATCATAAAAGGAAAAAAAAAGCAAGATGATCCCAAATCGAAAATACTAATCATTTCAAATATACCCCTAATTCTAGTGGACCCTAAGATGAATTCAGTTCTAAATCGGACTAAAGTCTATATGATATGATTCTAAATAGGATCCTGTGCACTTTAAAGTTTGATCAATCTTATCTAATTAGTTTTAGTATAATATATTTATGGGTTGTATAATTATATTAAAATTAAGTGTATTAGTGAGTTTTGGGCATGCTCTGCATTAGCTTACAACCCAAAACGAATTTAAGTTTTGTTTTTATCTTATTTAGAAACTTACCCTTATTTAGAAAACTTAAATTAGATTTTTCATACAATTAAGTCACTATAAATACTTAGCTAAACTCTTGTATTTTGGAATTTTCAGATTTTGATTACTTAGCTAAACTCTTATATTTTGGAATTTTCAGATTTTGATTAAAATAAATTTTGTGAGAAATTTTCTCAATTTTGGTTCTTGTTAGAATCGATCGAATTTATCAAAACTAATCACTTTGTGGCGTTCACCATTATACCAAGATTCTTAACACAAATTCGTCAACGGATTGAGATTTTCTTATTCAAATCTGATTTGGCTTTTCAAGAAGTCACATACTATGCATAAAGTGTTGAATCTCAAAGTAAGTCGGTTAGAGTTCATATTAGTTTGGTATCTTAGGCTATAAATCAGATTTGCATATTTTTATTTTACAATGTTATCACATTTCCTTGTTTTCGTTCCTTCTTGTTCATTTCCGTTTGTTTTTATTCCTTTTTGTTTTGTGTTATTTTGTTTAATTAAGCTATATAATTGTTAAAAAAATTATTTATTGTTTCGTTTGGTTTAATTGTCTTTTCTTATTTTCATTTGTTTTCGTTATAATTTATACTTTTTCATTTCATTGTTAATCAATTGTTTGTCATAAAAAAATCAAAAATCAAAAGAAAATACCTATTTTTTTTTTCTTTTTCGTTTCAATTATTTTTCCTTTTCGTTTAATATAATTCTAGTCCTAGCGCGATTAATTTTTTTCTATATCTATTTTTGTTCAAATCGTTTTCATCCCAAGTGTTTATTGTCCATTTTTATTAGAAGTTTTGTTAAAATTGTATCAAAAATTCTTACTTTTACATTGGTTCAATTTTGCAATTTTCTTCGGTTCACAATGAATTGTCTTTTCTTATTTTCATTTGTTTTCGTTAGAATTCATACTTTTCGTTTCATTGGTAATCAATTGTTTGTCATAAAAACATCAAAAATCAAAAGAAAATACCTATCTTCTTTTTTTTTTTTTTCTCTTTTTCGTTTCAATTATTTTTCCTTTTCGTTTAATATAATTATAGTCCTAATGCAATTAATTTATTTCCGTATCTATTTTTCTCCAAATCGTTTTCATCCTAAGTGTTTATCGTCCATTTTTATTCCAAGTTTTGTTAAAAATTTTTACTTTTACATTGGTTAAATTTTGCAACTTACTTTAGTTCACAATGTGTAAAGAAATAAAAAATACTCAAGAAAATGACATTGTCTCTCTAAATTGGAGGCCTTCATAAACTTGCAATTTGGAGAGATAAAAGAAAATTGAAGAAGACTTGCAATTTGGAGAGATGAAAGAAAATTGAAGAAGAAAATAAGGAATTGTTGACGAACTTATGTCAAGAACTTTAGTATAATGATGAATAATACGAAGTGATTAGTTTTGATAAGTTCGATCGATTATAACAAAAACAAAAATTGAGAGAATTTCTCACAAGATTTATTTTAATCAAAATCTGAAAATTTCAAAATATAAGAGTTTAGCTAAGTATTTATAGCAACTTATCTGTATGAAAAATCTAATTTAAGTTTCCTAATTAAGAATAAATTTACTAAATAAGAGTAAATTTCTTAGATAAGAATAAACTTTTAAATAAGATAAAAATAAAACTTAAATTCGTTTTGGGTTATAAGCTAACACAAAACAGATCCAAAACTCACTAATACACTTAATTTTAATATAATTATACAATCCATAAATATATTATACTAAAATTAATTAAATAAGATTGATCAAAACATAATGTGCCTAGGATCCTACTTAGGATCATATCCCTATAGGTTTGTGGGATGAAACTAGAAATATAGAGAACGTTGTGAATTAAAAATTATGGGAATGAGCTGGGTAAAAGCATGGAATTCACTTGTTAAATTGCAATGTTATTCCAATATATCGAACTATAAGGCTTTGATAACTAAAACATTCATACCCAAAATATCATCTTTGGTGGTGTGCCAAGAACTACAAGACAATCACAACCAAGACATTTTACCTACCATCATCCCATAGACATTTATTAATTTGCTTTCAATACATGAAAGGTAGATATATGTGTATGCCTTTGCTTCATGTGGAATTAAGCAGCATCGATCTACTAGTGAAATCCAATTCTTGATTGTAACTTGAAATAAGTTTCGCAGCTTGAATGACCCGCCAGAGATAATGAAGCAGATGCCGCCACTTCCAGTGAAGGTGAATGAAGAGCTTGCCAACTCCATCCTTCCCCATCATCCCACACATTAAATCATGATGCTTGCTGATGATAACTCTGACCTTGCCCTCAAGTTTGGTATCTCTGTCAAATCTGATCAAATATCTGCTCACTTGATTCAACTTCAAGTTCTGTTGATTTGGTTTTAAATTTTTAAGAGCAGGGAATATTATTTGTTTATTAACATTTAATCTGTATCGGGTGGGGAAATTGATTTTAGGAAACCCTGTTGTAGCTGATCTATACTTTAGCTGCCTAGGGGAATTCTGAATGCATAGTCTTGTTTCCAACTGAAAATAATAAATAGTTTAAATGAATTTCCTGTTAACTACAACTTCTCTTTGTACTTCAGCTAATTCTCTATTTCTCATCCATTTTTTTTTTAATTTTTGGAGAAGTGCATTTAGATAAATATTTTGTCCATGAGCTCTCCTCGTTTGGAGTCATTCGTTCAACGGCCTAAATATATTTTTGGATTTCACTTCCAAACCAGGATAGAATTATTTCTCCTTCCAAATGCATCTCAATAGGGTACTCATTTCCTCTGCAACCATAAATGAAATCTTTGGTTTTAGGAAACGAAGCTGAATTTGGACCAACTGCTGTCGCAAGCCGGGATTTCATGCTACAATAGTTCACTTGAAGAAATAAAACCAAAACCAGACAACTTTTTCAAGCACATTAAGGTAGAACTAAGACAAGGGCTTTTAGTATTTCAAGTTCACTACAAACATATGACTTCAACTAGAAACATGGCCCCAATAAATTGACAAAAACTCAAATGCCTAGAGAAACAACGGACTCCAATGGAAATGTAACCAAATCGTTTCAGCTGTGTATGATCTAACCTGAGAGAAAGCAGAACACAAATCAATAAACACTTTACCAAAGACTAAAGAGCAAAGAATACTATATAATTGAAGCAATTTTCAAATATAAAACCGATCACACATATATTCAAGTAAATATCTAACTTTGCCATGGACCAATAACCAAGCAGTTTAGTCTGTTGTTCAGGATGCAACATGAGATCATAGATTGAAACCCTGATATCCCTCCTCCCACCAAAACCTTAATCAAAATGAATAAATAAATGGAACTAAAACGAGGAGAAAATTAAAGGTCAAGATTATAGGCCAGTGTTGAATTAGGGGATTGTTTTGATGATTCACAGAAGTCATATTTAACAAATAAGCATTTTTGCTCGCTTGTCCTTGCATATAACTAAGGATTAATCACCCAAAAGGGTATAAACTTCAGAGCAATTTTCAATTCTGGTTAATTACTTTAATTTTTACATTCAAATCAAGAATTTTCATAAGCGTTTCAATTACAAGGAATTATTTACCAAGGACCAGCTCATGAGCTATACCTCACACATAGTTTGGCGCCAACAGCTTGTGGAATTCACTTACTTGATGAGAG
The DNA here is from genome assembly GCA_948193065.1 of Aleurites moluccanus. Classification (NCBI taxonomy): domain Eukaryota; kingdom Viridiplantae; phylum Streptophyta; class Magnoliopsida; order Malpighiales; family Euphorbiaceae; genus Aleurites; species Aleurites moluccanus. The sequence continues at coordinate 6,372 of CANXYC011416794.1, forward strand.
TATTGACTCATAAACTAGTCCTGACTAATGATTCACCTTCAATTGTAGTCTCTGCTAGGGTTCTACCACAAATACTCAAACTTCCCAATAGTTTACAGAGTTGAATGTTAATTAGCACAATTGGGTGATATAAGTGTTGATTAGGACTGACTCACACAAAATAGATTTAGAAAAAACAAAATGCGAGTTGAATGTTAATTAGCATAATTGGGTGATATAATTGTTGATATAGGACTGGCTCACACAAAATATATTTAGAAAAAAAATGCCAAGAAATAGAGATTGTATGTGTTGTGACAATTATAGTCATTGCAGCTATACAGAAATTGTGGCGGCGTCGTGGTAACAAGTCCAAGAGCAACGCATGCTTGAGCAAAGTCGAGTCCTCCCACAACCCAAAGCAACTTCAACTTTCTCCCAAGTGATGTGAGATCATCTCATACATTTCTTCCTATTGAACTGATATATCACTCAACAGATCCCGATCAATTCATTTGAATTCTGACCAGGTTGACCACTTAACTGGTTAACTGATGTGGTGTTCCCAGCTTGACCAGTTGTAGGCCAATGTTCATTTGGGGATTTAGATGGTTTCCAGGATTGTACCCATCCAGTGCAGTCTAGTGTTTCAGTCTAAAGTTTTAAAGCAATAGTGCATAGCTTATCCATATGATATGGCAAAAGAGATTTAGCATAAAATAACTAAGTGTTGTTAGCTATCATTAGCTCTAGACATGGATTGAAGCAGCTGATGATTATGCTTATCCTTAACAGCCCCCTCAAGATAGGAGTACTATCAAGTACTACTAGCTTGGCTCTTGATGTTTGAAATTGCTTTGTTGCAAGTGGTTTAGTGAAGGTATCTGTAATTTGTTCTTTTGAAGAGACATGCATCACCTTGAGCAAACCTTTAGCTATTTTATCCCTGACAAAATGAATGTCAATTTCAATGTGTTTTATTTTCAAATGATACACTAGATTGGAACAAATATAAGTAGCACTAACGTTGTCATAAAAGATTATAGGACACCCTTGCATAGGACAATGCAACTCTGTCATTAAAGATTTTAGCCACAACACCTCATTGGCTGGCTACAGCTTTATACTCTGCTTCTATAGAGGATTTGGCTGCTGCTCTTTGTTTCCTTCAGATACAAGTTATTGGTGTTGTGCCTAAGTAGATAACAAAACCACTTGTGGATGTCCTGTCATCTTTGTTGTCAGCCCAATCAGCATCACAATATGATCAAAGAGTGAAAGATTGAGTTTTTGAAATAGCAAGGCTACATAACATGCTATTCTTCAAATACCTGAGCATTCCTTTATGGCAACCATATGTTTGAGTGTAGGCTTATGCATAAATTGTGAGAGTTTGTTCACGGTGGTAGCAATATCAAGTCTTGTAAATTTGGTATCAGAGCTTCAAGATCCTATAAGCTTGTTGCTTTAATCTTCAATGATGGAGGATATTCTTTCGAATGAAATTCAACAATTACAAACTGAAATTAGTGTTTGCAAACTCCGAATAGATGAATTACATTGTTTAAAGCACAAGTATGATGGTCTTAAAAAATAACTTGCTTCTTTGTATCATGAATTTATGGCAATTAGTCATGTCCTATATCTTAAGAAACCAAAGCTTCAAGATTTGATGATGTCTTTTATGGATAGTCAAAATTTGCAAATTGCAAAGCATGATAAAAGACAATTTCAACCATATAATATAGTGGGTGATATCACTTTAAGATACAAGATCCTAATTTTGAAGGTATATCAAATCCTACTTTATTTTGTGGTTGGCTCCATTGTATTGAATCTTTTTTTTATTGGTACAATATGGAAGAAGATCATAAAGTAAGGTTTACAAAAATGAAACTTGTTGGGTTAGCTAAATTATGGTGGTATGGTGTTGAACATAACATAGAAAGATTGAGACAAGCATCTATCAGTACATGGAAAGAGATGAAGACTTAGCTACAAGGGAAGTATTTGCCACCCTATTATCTTGAAAAGATGCATCAAAGGGTGATTAATTTACAAAAGGGCAGCATGTCAATGGCTAGATATGACAACAAATTTGAAGAGACACGAATTAGAGGTCGAATGACAAAAGAAGTTACACAAAAATTGGTCCCTAAACTTCTTGTTTCCAAGGTTTATAATTGTGACAGCAAAAAGGTAATGCAACCTCTCCAAAAACAAATGCAAAAGCAAGAATTTGCTTAGATTTATAGACAACAAACTGACTGGACAATACAACATGCCGAGAAGCTTCATTAATCTACTTTAGATGTAGAACAACAAAGAAAGCAATAAAAAAAGTTTGTAATGTAAATTGATCCACCAGAAAAGAAGGCAGGAAGTTCAAAACCATCATACCAAAAGTTAAAACATCAAAATCAGCCTATAAATTTGTATAAGCAAGGAGTTGGAAGATTAAACAAGGAAATTCAGCTACTAGAAACAACAAGTTTGAAGTTACAAGAGGGAAAATAATCAAGTTGTATTGACATGGAGAATCTGAAGCTACTTTTTCAAAAGAGGATTGGACATAAATGTAAGGAACTCTTTGTCAAGAATGTTATTGAAGAAAGAACAAAAAGGTTCAACTTTATTGTTGAAGATACCAATGATGTTGGAATTCAAGAGATGGACTTTGTTATTCCAAGTAAATTAATAAGCATGTCTAGCAAAAGATTTCAAATATTTCTACTTTTATTGAAGAACAAGGAAACAAAATGTTCGTTCAAGGAATTATCGTTTTTATTTTTTAGGCATTTCAAAACTCGAGGTCGAGTTTTTTCCAACAAGAGGAGAATGACAGAGAATAGGAACACAATGAAATTCAAATTTAAATACTCAAGCTTAAAATTATGGTCTCCATTTAATATGAGAGAGAATGTATCACTGAAATCAATACTAGGTCTCTAATGGTAGCCTTTGGCAACTAGGTGAGCCTTATGCCTTGCTATTGACCCATCTAGATTTTTTTTTTACTCTGAACACCCACTTGCATCCTATTATATTTTGTATTGGTGAAGCTAGAATAAGTTCCCAAGTTTCATTGTTTAGCAAAGTTGTGAACTGAAATGACATTGCATGTCTCCACTTTTCATGTTTAAGAGCTTCAATTATTGTTGTTGGTTCTGGGGTTTCAGGGGGAGGATGTTTAGTAGCAATTGTTGCATAGTTTGGGTTTGGTTTAAATATATTATTCTTGGACCTGGTTATGATTCCTTGGGGAGCTTGTAAAGGGATAGCTGGAGATTCAGACTCTAAATTCTCATTTGAAGTAACAGATAGAAGTGAAACAATAAAAAAAAAAAAGAGGATACCTGTGTCTCTAATTCTATCGAGGAATTACTTTAAGAAGGTGAATTGCTCAAAGGCCTTTTTGAATGATTTACTAATGGTGTATTGACAACATCATTAAGAACTGCTGGAGATTGAGGCACTAGAAAATGTGTTTTTTTTTACTGTTTCAGAAGATGAATTTGGACTGGAAGTTTGTACTGAACTTTGAAAAAGAAATTTATCTTGAAAGGGAAAAATATTCTCAACAAAAACTACATGTCTTGAAGTAAAGATTTTGTTTGATGGAGACTATGTTTGGTATGCAGGTGAAGGCTGTGAAAGTGGATGTGGATGAGTTTGTGTTGCTGGTTTGAGACTTATTTTAGATACAAAGCTTGGTACTTATAGATACGACGTACAATAGAAAAACTAACAAGCTAAAGTATAGTAAGAGTTTGTTTTTATCTAAAATGCTTATCACAAAATAACTAAGTGTTGTTAGCTATCATCAACTCTAAAGATAGATTGAAGCAGTTGATGATTATACTTATCCTTAACATTGTGAACCATACCAACCGTGTCATCATCTTTTGATTGTCTCGTATGCTCTCTCCACACATATAAAGGTGGAGTCACATTAGTATATTTTTATTATAAAAATGGAGTTACATGAGTATATTTTCATTTCAATCACATATTGATTCCTTTTACATGAATAAGAAGAACATATTTTCGTATTATTTAATAATTTCTAATTTTTCATAAATAACATAGCAGATAAAAAAAAATATAAGATAAAAAATAAAATACACAAACAGACAAAAGATCCGGTCTGAAAAGAGGAAACAACATTAATTGTTGCTTGTGTTGTTAATAATGACTAGGAGCAGCGTTGTTTCTTATGTTATAAGTTTATTAAAATTTATCGTTTTTGGGTCATATACAATAATAACAATAATAATAATAATAATAATTGGATTATATTCTAAAAAATAATAATTCTTGAATGATTAACTAAGAATTGTTCTGAAATTAAAACTTCAGTCAAAACGTAAGAATACACACCAAAAAAAAAAAAAAAAAACCCCACTTGAATTCCACTAGACTTGTTTAAAAAAAGGAATACTAAAAATGCTTCAAAAAAGTTACCAATCGACAATACCCCAAACACACTAATTATCATTGTTTTCTTGATCTTGTAGGTGAGGCAGAGGATTTGTAATATTAGGATTCTCAATAATTGGCGGATTTTCCTGTTGTTGAAGATGACAATTATAGGGGTTCACATCCTCATATCGTCCTTGAACTTGCCATGAATATTGTTGCCCATCGAGATTCATCTTTTGAACTCCAAAGTGAAGTCGTCCAAATTGCTGAAATGGATTCTGAGCTTGGAGAAATTGTTCTGTACCTAAAGGTGCATGCATTGCAAGATTGTTGTGTTCATAATTATTTCCAGTGTTGTTGAACATGATTCTATGGTTTGAAGCTATTTGTGTCAGCATTTTCAAATGTTGGATCTCATTTCTAATTTCTTCATTCAATGCTGTGAATATAACATTAAAAAAAAAAAAAAAAAAAGTATTATACAGTTGGTAAGAAATAGGTTTGTCAAATACAAGTATTTAGGATTATAAGTTTTTAATACTAAATTTTTTGGTACAACTTAAAAAGTGTCAATACTTAAAATTAAAATTTTTAATACTTTTAAATTGTTTGATAACACTTATCTTAAAAATTTTAATTAAGTTAAAAATCACGATATCTTTAAATTTTTAACTTAAAATTTACATTGAATAAAATAAGTTATTAGATTTTTAAATATTTTTACAATTTAAAAATTATTTTATTTATTTTATTCAACATTTAATTTTCAATTTTAATAAATATCATCTTAATCTAAGGATTAAATTAAAACTCTGAACTCCTAGCTTAATAGTTTGAATAATAAGTATTTATCAGTCATAAAAAAAATTATTGAGAAATGAATCTCATATTAAATAATAATAAAATAATATAAAAACTTATATAAGTAAGTGAAAGTTAAACATGTATTAATTCAATATTTATATACATATATGTAGTTGTATTATTTTATCATTATTCAATATAAAGTTTACTTTAAAAACATTTCCATAAATTTAATCAAATAGCTTAACTTTTAAAATCAATTTAATTAACTGTATATGACTAATTAGTAATTAAAATCACAAAAGGAGTAAATTTTTTTTTTGATCCCAAGAAGGGTTCATATAGACTAACGCTGGTTTAAGAGAATTGAACCTGATAAAAATTTGAATATAAAATCTTCCGTTATAAATCATTCTCTTTCAAAAATTCAGCGGAGTTTTATATCGCTGAGCCAATTTTTTAAATTAGAAAAGGAGGAGTAAGTTAATACTAGTTTTTGTTAATTAAATCCACCATTTGTACAATGGTGATATTCTAATCTAGAATATGCTTGTATCCATCTATCTACACATTCACATTACACACACACACACAGGCATAGATGCAAAATTGAATCTTCAAATGGAAAAGGGTAATTAAAACAAAGAGAATCCATCCAAATTAAGAAAATGTGAACAAAAATAACAAAATACAAACTAGAAAAATTAAGAAAAGAAAATAAATTCTTACACTCTTGCAAGTGAATTTGTTGCAAAATCATGCTTGTTTGTTCTTTCAATCTGACATTTTCAGCATTCAAGCTTAAGCTTTCTGTCTGCTCATTAATAAACATCAAATGAAATTTTTATAAGATATAATTAATTGGGGTTAAATACTTATAATAATAAATCCAATGAACAATATTATATTATATTTATGGTTAAAAATAGGAATAAATTTAATTGTGTTTAAATTTTCATTATTTAAATTAAACATAATTAATTAATTAAGTAAATTTAATTACCTGCAATAAGGACAAATGAGCATTTAATGTATTTGATTCACATTGCAATGCATGTGATTTATGCGCAAGCATATATGCATACAGTTTTTTCCTCTCCTTTGCTCTCACAGCAGACATTCGGTTTGCAATTATTCTGTAATAAACATAAAACTAATTAACTATAACAAATAAGCATACGAAAAATTTTTGTCTATACTAAATATATACATCAATTTAATGAAATAAAAACACACTTAACAAAAAATAATATTAATATTTTTCTTTATTTAATGAAAAAATATAAATACCCTTTCATACTCCATGTATTATCATCTCATTAAATCGCTGTATAATAAGCAAGAATTTTCCGGTGAAGTAATGAAATATTATCCTACCCCATCTGCATCTCTCTTGATTTGTTGGTCTTCAACAATTCAAAAAAAATTTCTTATTTTTTCTCTAATTTTAGATTTTAGAGTTGCAAATCAGTATTTTGGTGTTTAAGAAATGACTAAAATTATTTATATATGATATTATTTTTAAAAGTTAAGAAATTCGACAGATCAAAAAGAATTATTCAAATACCAATAAATTTTAAAAGTCCAGATACCATATATTTTTTCTTTTTTTTTAATTAATGAATATCATACTCTTCACAAATTACATTAATTATAATTGTTTCGTTGTTTACATTAGTTGTATACTTTGATATGCTTTATCCCATGCTTATCATCTCTATATTATATACAAATTGAAATAATTATCAATAAAATATACTTATTAAAAACCATAATACTATAACTAATTAATAATGTATACTATTAGAGATTTTGGGAGATAACTAAATTAATGAGAATAAGTAATTAACCAAATTAAACACTTTGAACTAAAAAGTAGATGATTAGATCATATACATTTCATCCATCTATTATAAGACCAAAAGGTAATTAAAAAAAAATAACTATTTAGTAGTGATTGTACATTATCTTTTATCACCTAAAAATTCTTCAAATTATTTCATATATATTCAAAATAGAAGAAATTACTAAACAATCACAAAACTATTCAAAACATTTCAATAATGCATATAAGTCCCAATCACAAATGAAATTAAAGGTTTTTTTTTTAATATTGAGAGAATGAAATTGAAATTCAGTTTATCATTGGCCCATTAGGATATATGTTTAAGCGTGCGAAATTAAATTTATTATTATCTATTTTTTAAGTATTAATTAAAGAGTTAAATCAAATTAACGTACACATAATGATGACTAAAACCATTAATATTATGAAATTGTTCTATTGATTACTACAAGATGAATGGATAATATATATGATAGAGAGATATTACCTCTTTGCCTTCTTTGGATCAAACATGGAAAGGTGAGCAAGCATTTCAGGAGCCAACACCTTCCTCATTCGTCTTGGTGGAGCAAATGTGGTAGTCGTGGCGCTAGAGGCTGGTGGTGGTTGCACAACCATTTCTGGTGGAATTATCATTGAAGCCACAAGATCATTATAATTATCATCAGCTTGTGCCACATTTGATATTGGTGGTAATTTGGAAGATCCATCATTATCATCATCAATATTAGTGCTAATGTTACTGTTGGTCATGGTCAAGAATTTGAAAAGAAATTCCTCGTTAGAATCCTTAATTTCATTCATGACACAATTCCCTTGGAGATCACTTGTAGGTGAGTTTCTGTTATAATTATGATTTGAAATCCTAATTTCATCATCAATTAACTTGTTTTGGATAGTGTTTCTTGGCCTGGGTGGTAATGGTGGCAATGGTGATGAGACACTAGGTTGACAATCCATTAGATGTTGTAGAAAATCATCTTCTTCTCCATGGCTTGAATTCTTCCCTTTCTCCATCATAAATTTCTATATAGATAAACAATTTATTCAAAAAAGGTTGTTAATATATTAAAGATATATAATTAATAAAAGAGAAAATAGTTGAAATTCCAAATTAATTACCAAATAGTAGAACAACATATATAATAAAGAATGCTAAAATGATATGTAATTTAAGGAGAGAATCCTAAGAAAGGAAAAACTAGATAATAATCAACCTTTACTTTCAAATACAGTATATAATATTATAATTAAATATTATGACGATGCATATATCTGTCTGAACGTGTATATACATTTATATTTTTCATATATCAATCAATGCAATAATAATAATTATTCAAATGAAGATAATCAAAATTTTCAAATTAAAAAATGATAACAAAATAAAATAAACCCATTTACATGTTCTTGAAACCCTAGCAAACAACAAACCATCTAATAGTAATAATAGGCTTCTAATATATGTTACATACTAATGGAAAAGAACAACATAAAAATTAAGGAACTAATGGTGATTAGGAAAATATATTAATGTATAGGAAAAATAACAAAAAGAGCTATAAATTAATTAACAAATTAAAGAACTTATCCCTACACAGAAAAATTGTGAAGTTGATACAAATTCTTAACCCAAACACACTGTTCTTTATGTAGTGAAGAAGAGGTATTCTGCCAAAGAAAAGTACAAAGAGAAAGATAATATGACGTAATAATAACCAAAAAATGGACAAAAATTGACAAACAAAGGCCACAACTCAAGAATTTATTGGCCAATGAGTATTATATATATCCTCCATATAAGACTCAAGGGTCCACTCTAAACCCACAGGAAAATTAAGCTCAACCCTATTGCTACACTCAAAACCAGTCTTCTTCTTCTTTTCTTTTGAAATAAAAAAGCAAAAATTATAGAGTACTATTGGAAGTGAAAGTCAATTCCATCAAACCAATTAAATTAAATTGAAATTGGTGATTTCATCATTTATATAGTTTAATTTGATTTAAAAAATAGATTAAATTAAAAATTTAATTTAAATATTTTTTTTCTTAATTTCAAATCGAATCAAACCAAAATTATATATATATATATATATATATATATATATATATATATATATATATATATATATATATATATATATATATATATATATTTTTTTTTTAT
>CANXYC011416994.1:0-35324 GCA_948193065.1 Aleurites moluccanus
ATATATATATATATATATAAACTCTATATTTTGATATCCGATTTTTGATTCAACTTCAGATATGTATATGACTTCTGATTTTTTTTTTCTATATATTTTGACCTCTGTGTTATGAAATTCATTTGTGATATAGATGTATAAGACAACATTTGAACCTCTGATCTTATTCTGAACTCATGTATGATGTATGCATAATTTATTGAGTTAAAGGCTCACCCTCCTTTTGTTGTAATTTTCAGATGCTAGAGTCGTTTATCCAGAGATTGAGGATAGAGTTTCTTGACTTATTTCTCCAAGAAGCTATTTGAAAGTATAGGCTCTGTTTATTTTTTATTTTTTGATATATTTTGTTATTATTTTGAGATTTAATCCTCTTAGAGTTCCATAATAGTTAAATGGTTGTAATATTCTTTTAGGCTATCACTTGTTCATTTTGGATAGAGGACCTTATTTTCCTTTGATCCCTAGTGAACAAGTTGATTATATTTTGATAGTTATATCATAGGTTGATGATGATATTTATGATTCATAATTGTGGATGGATATAGATAATTGTTTGTTATTTCCACAGATGAGGTTGGTGTTTTCTACTGATTTTTGGTGGCCTTTAGCCTACCCATACCCTAGAATCATCACATCTCTGGTGTTGGAATATGACAAAGGTGGTATCAAGCTTAGGTTTGAAGTTATAGTTGATTTGTGCAAATGAGTGTTTGATTAGAAAAATTATAGACCATAGGAATTCTATCTTGTCAATGTTATGTTATCATTTATTGTGAATTTGCATTTTTGTCTGATCTAAATCTGAATTATTTCTTTTTATTAGTTCTGATTTGCCTCCTAGATGCATTTGTGGTAGAGGCAGAGGACGTGGTAGTCCTAAGAGAGATGTTTCTTTTGAGGCTAGTTATGTTGACTGAATGGGGGATAATCTCCAATGCCTCCATTAGATATGGCTCAGAGATTTGAGCGGTTAGAGCGTAATTACGAGATGATAGCTGAGTATATTGCCTAGTAGAGGCAATAGGCTCCTCCTGTACAGGTGGATCCAGCTCTGCCACCACCTGCAGTTTCAATAGCTCTTCAAGTTATTCCTCCTCAGCCGCTTTTGGTTTCGCAAGTTGAGGAAGTATCTTTTGAGAAATTTTTAAAGCTCGTAGACCCTATTGAATTTTTAAAAGAAGTGGAAATTAAAGCATAGATTTTGAGAGTTTCGGATAGGATGACTATAGAGTTTGCGGGTCACCTTATGAAAGGTGATGCCCGTGACTAGTTTAAGATAAGTATTTCTAGTTTACTTCTTGGTGATGGTGGGATCACTTTGGCTCATTTCGGGGAGCTTGTGATGAAGGAATTTCTTCTGAAATTAGTTAGAGAGGCTAGAGCCTTAAACTTTGAGAGGCTTATATAGACTTTTGATATATCTGTATCTAAGTATGCTAATAGATTTAGCAATTTGAGTAAGTTTGCTCCTACTTTAGTACTTGATGAGGCGGCACAGATTCATCAATTCAGGAGGGGATTGTTGACCCCAATATCCAAGATTTGTTCGGTACAGGAGTTTGATTCCTTTTCCACGCTGATGGTTAAAGCAAGGGTTATCGAGAACCGAGAGATGGAAGTAAGGTCTTCTAGGGAGTAGAGGAAGAAGACAAAGATTGGAGGTTCATCCAAGTTGGGTAGAGATGAGAATGGAGTAAAGAGTATGGGTGTATCTCTTCATACTACACCAGTTGGTTATGGAGGTTAGTAAGGCCGATCTCAGCAGAGACAAAGTACTTCCAGGTATACTACACAGATGAGTTATGGTTTTGGTAGTTTGGCATCTCCTAGAGGTTCAGTTCCCCTTTGTCCCATTTGTGGGAAGTAATATTTCAGCAAATGCTATAGGGAGACTAATATATGTTACATATGTGGTCAGTCGAACCACTTTATTAAATATTGCCCCTAAGCATTACACTCTAATAGACCTCAGGCTTCCCAGTCCATAGTTCAAATGGATAGGTGAGGAGGTGGTACTAAGCTTGGTAGAGTAGGTTTAACTAAAGGCTAGGATATGGGTAGAGGTTTCCATCAGACAGTAGGGCAGACTTCGGGCCAGGTACCGATTGATAGAGGCAGGGGAGAGTTTTTGTATTGACTCAGCAAGAAGATCAGGTCTCAAACACAGTTGTGACAGGTATTATCCCTATTCAATCTTTGAATACACGAGTTCTATTTGATTATGGTGCCATGCATTCCTTTGTTTCTTCATGTTTTGCAAATAAATTATATGTGGCATGTAAACTTCTGGATTTTGAATTAGTTGTGTCGACTCCTTTAGAGGAGGAGATAGAGGTGAATAAGATTTATCCTTCTTGTTTATTGAGTTTTAATGGCAAGAGTCTGAAGATAGATTTGGTTGAGCTCTCAGTGTTAGTGTTCGATGTGATCTTGGGCATGGATTGATTGTCCAAGTATTTTGCTATCACTAATTGTAACAGGAAGAAGATTGTGTTCAAGCCACCTTCAGGTGAAGAGTTTGAATTCTAAGGGGAAATGAGTGAGATTCCTTATAATTTGATATCTGCCATCGGGACGAGGAGATTGTTAAAGAAAGGATGTCAAGGGTATTTGGTGTATGCCTGAGATACAGGCATTAATCATATTCCTATTGTGCATGAGTTTATGGATGTATTTCTAGAAGAATTGCCTATTTTACCACCGGATAGAGAGATTGAGTTCAACATTAAAGTGATTTCAGGTACTAATCCAATATCAATACCTCTGTATCGTATGGGCCCTATTGAACTAAAGGAATTGAAGTTATAACTTCAAGATTTATTGGATAAAGGGTTTATAAGGCCTAGTAGTTCACCTTGGGTGCTCCGATATTATTTATTAAGAAGAATGACAACTCTATGAGATTATGTATCGATTACTGGCAACTCAATAAAGTCACTATTCAAACTAAGTATTTGCTTCCTCAGATTGATGACTTGTTTGACCAGTTGCAGGGAGTGAGTCATTTCTCTAAGATTGACTTGAGATCAGGTTATTATCAATTGATGATCAAGAGGGAGGATGTACTTAAGACTGCTTTTAGAACCAAGTATGGTCACTATGAGTTTCTGGTTATACCATTTGGGTTGACAAATGCACCAGCTACTTTTATGGATTTGATGAACAGGGTCTTCAAACCATTCTTGGATAGGTTTGTGATTGTGTTCATTAATGATATATTAATATATTCCAAGAGTAAGGAAGAATATGAAGAGCATCTACGTATGGTTTTACACACTTTAAGGGAACATCAGCTTTATGCCAAGTTTTCTAAGTGTGAATTTTGGCTTGATAGAGTTTGTTTTCTTGGTCATATGATTAACAAATAAGAGATTTTTATAGATTCAAAGAAAGTTGATGTGGTTTTGGATTAGCCTAGACCTATTAATGTGACAGAAGTTAGGAGTTTCTTGGGTATAATAGTCAATTATCGGAGATTTGCTTAGGATTTCTCTAAGATAGTTGCTCCTTTGAGTAAGTTTACTCATAAGCATGTGAAGTTTCAGTGGTTCGATGATTATGAGGACAATTTTCACAAGTTAAAGACTTGTTTGACTATTGTTTCAATTTTGGCACTACCTTCTGGTGAGAATGGTTTTGTGGTTTATTGTGATACTTCGAGAGTAAGACTCGGTTGTGTTTTGATGCAAAATGGTAAGGTAATAGCTTACTCTTCTTATTAGTTAAGGAAACATGATTTGAATTACCCGAACCATGATTTGGAGATGGCGGAAGTAGTGTTTGCTTTAAAGATTTGGAGGTACTACATGTATGGTGAGAAGTGTGAAATCTACACGGATCACAAGAGCTTAAAGTATATTTTTCAGCATAAAGATTTAAACCTTAGGCAAAAGAGATTGATGGAGTTGCTTAAGAATTATGATTGTAAGATTCTGTATCATTTGGATAAGGCAAATGTTGTAGCTGATTCCTTGAGTCAGAAATTATTGGGGAGTTTGTCTCACATTCAGGTGAGTAGGCGACAGTTAATTAAGGAATTTTAGAGTTTGCATGATTTAGGCATTCAGTTTGGCTTGTCTGATATTGGAGCATTATTGGCTCATTTATGAGATAAACCATTGTTGGTTGATTAGATTAAGGAAGCTCAAGATAAGGATCCTCGCTTGGTTATGTTGAAAAGCGAAGTGGAATCAGGGAAAGCTCCGGGATTCACCGTTAGAGATGGTGTAGTAAGATATGGTACACGATTATGTGTTCCTGCCATGGATGATATGATTGAGCAAGCATTGAGGGAAGCTCATTATACCAGTTACAATGTGCATCCAGGTGCCACTAAGATGTACCATGATGTTAAGGAATCATATTGGTAGTATGGCATGAAGATAGATATAACGGAGTTAGTGGCCAAGTGCTTGATTTGTCAGCAGGTTAAGTTTGAGCACTAGAAATCATCCGGGTTTCTTCAATAGTTACCTTTTCCATAATTGAAATGGGAAAGAATATCTATGGATTTTGTGGTAGGTTTGCCAAGGACTTCAAGTGGACATGACTCTATTTGGGTGATTGTGGATAGGTTAACTAAGTCAACTCATTTTCTACCAGTAAAGACTACCTATTCAGCTTCTCAGTATGCTCAGTTGTATATTGATGAGATTGTGAGATTGCATGGTGTTCTGGTATCGATCATTTTTTATAGAGGTACTCAGTTTACCTCAAGATTCTGTCAGAAGTTGTATAAGTCACTAGGAACTTGATTGGATTTCAATACAGCTTTTCATCCGCAGACCAATTGACAATCAGAGAGGACCATTCAAACTCTAGAGGACATGTTGAAGATGTGCATTCTAGATTTTGGAGGAAATTGGGATAAGCACCACAATAGTTATCACTCTACAATCCAGATGGCATCGTATGAGGCTTTATATCGGCGAAAGTGTAGATCTCATATCTGTTGGTATGAGATTGGAGAAAGGTTCATTAAAGGTCCCGATTTGATCCGATATACTTTCAAGAAAGTACATTTGATTCAAAAATGATTGAAAACTGCTTTTAGTCGCCAGAAGAGCTATGCCAACCATAAGAAAAAGGATTTTCACTTTGCCGTTGGTGACAAAGTCTTTTTTAAGATATCGCCAATGAACAGAGTTATGAGATTTGGGAAGAAAGGCAAGTTATATCTGAGATATATTGGACCTTTTGAGATTCTAGACAAGGTTAGAGATGTTCCATATCGATTGGAACTTCCACTAGACTTGGATAGTGTTCATCCGGTGTTCACATGTCTATACTTCGCAAGTATGTTTCAGATCCTTCACACGTATTGCAAGCGCAATCTTTGGATCTTAACTCAGACTTAACTTACAAAGATATTCCTATAGCCATTATTGATAGAATGGTTAAAAGACTTCGGAATAAGGGCATAGCGATGGTGAAAGTTCTTTGGAAAAATCAATTGACGAAAGAATGCATTTGGGAGAGCGAATTTAGTATGCAGACTAAGTATCCTTAATTGTTTCAAGATTAAGAGTAAGATTTCTATAAAATTTAAGGACAGATTTTTTGTTAAGAGGGAAGAATGTAATACCCTATATCTGTATTGCTTGAGTTGTGATAAATTCTGATTTTCTATTTTGTTCTGTTTTATTTTCTGCTAGTTCAATATGATAGAATGTGATTTGTTGAGTATAGATAGTTCTTAAAGAGAGTTTCATATGTTAAATTATGTTTGGTTGAGTTTTGGTTAAGTTAGGTTGGAGAGAAGTTGAGAATTGCCTCATAACCTTCTTTCATAGGCGTGAACCATATGTTCACGGGCATGCAAAAAGTTTCTGTTTGAATTTCGAATGTTAATCAGATTACTTTCACGGGCTTGAAATTCATCTTCATAAGTGTGAAAGGTAGACCTTCACGGGCGTGAGTCCTTTTTTCACAGGCGTGAAAAGTCAAATTTTATATATATCAGCTCATTTGTCACTTGTCCGAAAATTTAACTCTTTTCTCTCTTTTCTTTATTTCTTAACTACCAAACCCTATTTTCATTCCATCTATATTTTTAAGGCATTAATACTTCATTTTGGAAGGCAAAGACTTTGAGAAAGCTATTAAATCATTCCAAGTTAAGATTTCTTCAAAAATCTCCATTTAAGGAGAAAGAGATATTTTCTCTAGAACTTGATTTCTGTTATGATTTGAGGTTATAGGTTGTTAGAATAGTTATTTATGAACTCTATGGAGTATGTTATATGCATTTATGGCCATAGATTTTGATTGTCGGAAGAATTAGGGCAAATGGTGAATAGTAACATAAAGCATACTAATTCTTCTATTCTTCCATAATTTTCTTTGAGAATGATTAAATTAAATTTAAGAACCATCTAAGAAATCTTTAGAAAGTCTTTAATTGCAAAAATTTGATATGGATAATGTTGGGTAAGGAAAACCCTACATTTGTGAAATTATTGTAATGTGTTAGGCTTGGAGCATTAAAGTGCTTTTGAGTTGATTTGAAGCTTGATATAATTTTTTGAGCTTCAGTTTGGATTATTTTTTTATGGAGGTAAGTTATGCATATGTGTTTTGTATGTATTCGCATATATATATATATATATATGATTCTTTCGTTAATACTCATTTTGAGCATATCTATGCAATTATAAAGTTGGCATTTCTTTCAACCAACGATATTTATTATAAATATATTTTGTTTCCATTGTTAAGCTTTAGAGTTGGTATTGTTACCTATTTCTTTGGAACCAACTCATTATTATAGTATAAACCGATTATTTTTAAATATTCTTTGATTATAAGAACCTCTGTTATAAATATTTGTATTTTAAACCTAGTAGATGTATAGTCAGAATGCCTTCTCTATGAGAAATAAATCACAGGACTGTGTGCATCAATGACTCGACTAATAGAGTCAAAGTATCAGGGTCTTTCCTAGAGGGGATAAAGTTTCTCCGGGTGTGTATTAGTGCAAATACATGTATTTTGCAAGAATATCATAGTACTCATGTTTTGTTATGGATATCATTATACTCCTGTTCTATTTATATTGTTCTGAAATTTACACTGTGTGTATATATATATATATATATATATATATATATATATATATATATATATGTAATTTATTGTAGTCAGTTTTGACTTCTGATATATAAACTATGTATTATGATATCTGATTTTTTATTCAGCTTCTGATACGTATATGACTTTTGTTTATATATATATATATATATATATATTGACCTCTATATTATGAAATTTATTTGTGATATATGTGTATAAGATAATATTTGAACCTCTGATATGATTCTGAACCTCAGGTATTTCATATGCATAATTCATTGAGTTAAATGCTCACCCTTTTTTGTGTCATGGTTTTCAAGTGCTGGAGTCGTCGATCCAGAGACCGATGATAGAGTTTCTTGAATTCTTTCTCCAAAAAGCTATTTGAAAGTATAGACTCTGCTTATTTTTTTTTGATATGTTTTATTATTATTTTGAGATGTAATCCTCTTACAGCTCTATAATAGTTAAATGGTTGTAATATTCTTTAGGGTTATCACTTGTTTATTTTGGATAAAGGACATTATTTGCCTTTGATCCCTAGTGAACAAGTTGATTATATTTTAATGGTTATATCATAGATTGATGATGATATTTATGATTCAGAATTGTGGATGGATATAAATAATTGTTTGTTGTTGCTACAGGTTAGGTTGGTGTGTTCTATAGTTTTTGGTGGTCTTAAACCTACCTATACCCATGACCGTCGCATCTCCGGTTTTGTAATGTAACACATTATAACCGAATAATTGAAAAAATTTAGAATTTGTATACCTTGTAATTTGATTTAGCATATTGTTAAGACCCGCTTGAATTGTATGTTGCTTTTTAAAATGTTTCTTATCCACCTCCAATATTAAATTTAAAATTTTGACTATAGTAATTACAAGTTACTTTAAACTAGTTATCATCATTCTCCGTCTTCTTAAAATATACCTTAAATATGTCAGATTCATGAGCTTTAATTTAAGCATTTGTAGTAAGTTCTTAGTACTTAAAAAGCTCTCTTGTGTGGATATTTACTTCCTAGTAATAGGGTTTATGTTGATTTGATCATTAATATCAACATCAAATTCTCAATCTTCATAAAAATGATGGAGATTAGTGGATTTATCAATTAAATCCTTACCTTTGCTGGTATTTATATTTCTATTTGTCATTATAAATTTTTGGATATAAAAAATATAAAGTAAAATAATTAATAATGCTAATAGAACTATAGAATGAGAATTAGAATAATTAAGAAGATAATAAAAATAAATTAATTGAGAATTTGGATGCTAATTAATAGTTTAAGAGATAATAAAAATAAATTAATTAGGAATTTGAATGTAATTAATATATTAGATTTGAAATATTGATAAAAAATGAAAGAAATTGAGAGGGGCAAAGAGGCAAATAAACCTCTCAACTATTTCAACTTTTCTCAGTTTAGTCATTTTACTTAATTGTAGTGTAAATGAACCTCTAAATTTTTTAATTTGACTTAAATAAAATCAATTTAGATGAGAATGTTAAGTTTTCATTTAAATTATATATATTTGAGTCAAATTAAAAAATTTAAAGGCTTATTTGTACCTTTATTTTTATTTTTTTCAAATTAACCATATATATTTTATTGTTTATTTGTTTTTCTAAATTTTCATTATACAACATATTTTTTGTCTATTTTAATTTAATAAATAAATAAATTATTAATAATATTATGTTTTAGATATTTTAGAATTTATGAGATTATAATTTTATTTTATTTATCTTTGTAGTAATAAATAGTATCATGAGAAAATAATAAAAAAATTATCGTTTATGGTGTAATTTTAATAAGGATAAAATACTATTTAGTCACTGACTTTTAACTAAATTAATAATTGGGTATCTTTTTTTCAGAAAGTAATTATTGGATTCTAGACATTTGATTTCATTATACTAAATGGTCATTCCGTTGTTTTTTTTTTAGATTTTCAGTTAAATATATTAAATAAAATAAAATAAAATAATTTATATTCCAAAAATACCCTCATCCCCAACCTATTTCTATTTTCCTTCATTTTTTTTTATATTTTTCTTCATTTTCTTTCACTTTTTTTTTTTCATTTTCCTTTATGTAGAAAGCTTACATTTAAATATTTTTATGTTTTTTCATTGTTTTGTGAAGTTTCTTTATTTTTATTTTTTTCATTAATTAGTTAATAGATTAATTAATTATGTGAAATTTGGTTTATTAAAATTCAAGAAAGGAAAATTTGTGTGTGAGTATTATGATTGGTAAAATTTTGTGGGGAATGGAGGATTTGATGGTGATGAAAATTGAATAAAATTTGATGATGGTATAGAAAAGAAAATTTGATAAAAAATAAAATGTATTTTCATATTTTTTACGGTATTTAACGGTCAAAATGGAAGAAAGTACTATTTTGTATGACAAAATCAACTGTCAGAAACGCAATAGTTACTTTCTAAAAAAACGAAGATCTAAGTGTTAATTTCGCTAAAAGTCAGAGAATGAATAATATTTTATGATTTTAATAATTAAACATAAATCAATAAGAAAAATAATCAAACTAATTTATTAGTTAGACTAATTTTTGGAGTTAATTTTATTTTATTTGTTATAAACCTTAAATTAAATTATTTAAATTAAATGATATTTAATAATAAAAAAAATACAAAATTTTTTATTTATTAAAGCACATATCTTATGTTTTCTTATTGATTTGAATTTACTTATTAAAATTATACTATAAACGATAATTATTTTTCTTATTTACAAATTTAACTAAAATAGAAAAATAAATTTAATATGATGCAAGAAAATTATACATGAAATTATCTATTACTAAAAAAAATACAAAAATAAAGTAACATTATTTATAATTTCATAAATTCTAAAATATATAATTTAAACATAATATTATTAAAAATTAATTTATTAAATTAAGCAGACAAAAAAAGTTATATAATGAAAAGTTTAGAAAAATAAATAAATAATAAAATATATAAGGTTAAATTGAAAAAAAAAAGCAAAGGTACAAATAAGCTTCAAAATTTTTTAATATCTCAAATAGATTCAATTTGGACGAAAACTTAACCTTTTAGTCTAATTAGTCTAAATTAGGCTTATTTGAGTCAAATTAAAAAATTTAGAAATTTATTTGGATCACAATAAAGTAAAAAAGTTTAATTGAGAAAATTAATATAATATAGGGATTTATTTGCCCCTTTGCCTAATTGAGAGATTGTGATGAAAATAACAAATAAAATGATAGTATTTGTATGCATTTTTAAATTTTTTTCTTAAAATACCCTTAGAACTATTTTTTTTTTTACTGATATTAAGATTATTTTAATAATTTAAAAAATAATAAAAAATAAAAAATAAAAAATATATATGACAGCCAACTACTACAATTTGTGACATAAACATCCTGGCATGGACAACTATTTTTTTCTTTTAATTTTTAGTTTGAACAAAATCGAAGCCGTTGGTTTCAATTCGATTAAAAAATTATAATAATCGAAATCGAATCTTACACTTATGATTCAATTTTAATTTAACAATGCTTTCAATTTTGACTAATTTATTTTCAATCCAATTTTAATTTTATAATCATGCTTAAATTCTTTTACATAAAATTAAATGACGAGAGACAAAAAAAAAAAAAAAAAAAAAATGAAAAAAGAGAAGAACTAATAAAGAACAATCAAATTTTTTATCAAAGCCTTTCTTCTTCATAAAACAAACTCTAATTTATCTCAAATTTTTGTTGCACAATTTTTTATTATGTAAGCATATTGCATTTTGCACCTTATTCATCTTACCTAATGGTAATTTTGACTCAATCTGCAAATACTTGATCCGACTCGACCTGAATGAGATGAATAATATTTAACCTATTTAGTAAATAAAACAAGACAGAATATTTTATTTTATATTATTGATGAGTTTAGGTAATAGTAATACCCGACATAATTATATATATTAAATAATTTTATTTTTTAATATTTTATTTATATATAATTTATATAAATTATATTGTATGAATATTTGAAAAAAATATAAATAAATAAATATATTTTAAAAAATAAAATAAAATATAAATAAATATATCTATTATGTCTCACATCATTATCTATCTCGTCCTAATTCAAAGTGAAATAAATATTTTTATTATAAAATAGAATGAATTCAAATTTTGCGAAATCCCCCCCAATTCCTAATTGAAACATGTTTCGACCCGAATTCCTAATTGAAACATGTTCCGAGAGGGAGCAAATATCAGTGCCCATGCCTTCTTTCTCTTTTATTTTATTTTATTTTTGTTAACCCAATTTATTGAGATTTTATATTTGTCTTGTTCGTACGTTAATTTTCTGATCATAGTAATTTGTTATTAATAAACGGTAAAAGAAAAAATCAATGGTATCCTGCCCAGAGAGTTAACGCAAGGTAAGGTTAGACGCCACTTCTTTTTTAAAATTTTTTGAAAGAGTGACGGCGGTAATAAAGCTACCTTCAATCAAGATTCTCCACGTGGCAATTTAAAGTCTACTTTAATCTTACGTGGGATCTCCTCATCCGTCAGTCAGAATCTACCCTCGAAATCCCGCCGTCAGTTAATAAGTCCCTGACAACTGCTCTTTTAATACGTCGTCGTTAATATTTAATCTCGTTTCCGGATTCCGGCAAATCTCACCGCCTACCTGACCCCTCTCTTTCTCTCTCTAAAACATTCTATGCTAACTCTGTGTATTAGAATTTGAAAAACTCCATAAAGACACCGCACAGAATTCTGGATTTAAATTCTAGCGATGAGCGATCAAATCACTTAGGTTTAGGCTGATCTCGCAGGAAGCAAAGATTCTAATCTGAGCTTCCATTTCTGCGAGATTGATTTATTATTATTAGTTATTTTTGGGTTTTAGAATTGGATTTGTAGGCAAAAATGTCAAAAGTGATATACGAAGGGTGGATGGTAAGATATGGGAGGAGAAAGATCGGGCGATCCTTTATTCATATGAGGTATTTCGTGCTTGAATCGAGACTTCTTGCTTACTACAAGAAGAAACCACAGGATAATCAGGTTTTTTTTTTTTTTTTTAATGGAATCTAAATTTGTTAGAATCTGCTTTTTATCGAAAGTAGGAATATGTGTTTATTTAATTATGGAATCTTACTGTATAATGTTTTCTTTTATTTTTATGCAATGTGGTAGAATTTTGATTTGATTTCTTTTTATTCTCAAATACTGACAGTGGAAGTGTCTGTTCATGTTTATTAGGTACCAATCAAGACTCTGTTGATTGATGGCAATTGCAGGGTAGAGGATAGAGGCTTGAAGACTCAGCATGGACTTGTAAGAATGTGTTTGTGTTTATTTGCTTCAACTGCATGAAGTTTTTGTTGCATATGTTATGAATTTTATTGTTTTTTAGACAATAGGGAAGAAGTCAAGCAGTGTTAGGCATCCGAATGTTTATACAATATTTGATACTTACAGTTACGCCATTCGTGTAAAAGCAATTGTTTTTTTTTTTTTTCTGATAATACAACCGAGATATGTGATAAATAAAAGGATCATCCCTTATTTCAACTTTAGTTGTACTCTTTTGGTTAGACTTTTGTGGGAGAGTGGTAGGGAAAAACAGGTAGTTAATTGCACTTTATTTTGCACTTTTGGATGTGGACAGCAGAGGCTACTGCTTTGAGCACAAATTTTACTACATTTTAGGGTTTTTAACAATCTCAACACTCCAACACGTACAAAGTGGAGAATCTTTGGAATTGATCTTGGACAACTTGAAAGGGTTATCCTCCTACCTTTATTGTTAGGACAAACCTTGTGGGGCTATTGGCATTGTTAATTGTAGCAAAATTTTAGTCTTAAGTGAGAATGCTTCAGAATTTGATTCCAATTCACAAAGCTTAATGATGTTAGAATATCTTTAGTGATTAATGACCTTTATCTTGGAGTTCATTTTAGTAACCTTATGATATTTAATCCTTGTTATATGGGTTCTTGCGAGTTCACTTGTAGTGTGAGTCGTGATTTTATTTTTTACTAAAGGCACTTTGTCTTCACTTTGTAACACCTTGGGAATGCATCATATGATCTCTTTAACACCACTATTATTAAAAGTGTGCCTTGAGATTGGTGCCTTCACCTTGGCATGCATGAAAGGCGCAAGGGGTGCCCCTTACATGGGGCCTTTGGTGCAAAAGACTTTGCCTAAAAAAGAAAAAATAACCTAATAGGCAAATTTACCGTCAAGCTCAACTTTGAGATGTCGCAATTTTACCCCATATTTTTTTCACTAATTATACCCTATTTTGCAAACTTTGTTGCAATTGTATCTTGATGGCGAAATGGCATACAAGTCAATCTTCACACTCCTAGTTAGTAGAGATGGTATTAAATAATATTTTATTTGGATCGCATGCATTAACTCAACTATGGGTGAGTTAGTTTTGGTTTAAGGTTGGGTTTAGCTCCCTCTCTCTCTCTCTCTCTCTCTCTCTCTCTCTCTCTCCCTATAGTTTTGGTTTAAGGTTGGGTTTATCTCTCTATCTCTCAAGCTCACCTTGAAACATTGCACCAAATGCAGCATGCCCAAGTTTAGTTGAGAAACCTAGAAAATGCCTTCAAATTCGACATTGGATGATTGTTTTTAATGAAAATGAAAGTTTTTAATGAAAATGCATGTTAGTATGTTGATGATTGTTTGAGCTCTTTCTTCAGCTAATGATGGCATGACCAATTTGCAATAGTCGATCTTGTGACTTTGCTCCTCTCTCTCTATACTCTTTATTTTACAATTTTTTTCCATTGAGATTTAACTTCTTTTGTGATATTCTACTAATACTAGCGTGTTGCTAAGCCAAAATATTATTTCCCTGATGTGAATATCATGTTAGCTAATGTATTATTTTTTGGTCTTGCAGATGGTTTATGTTTTATCCGTGTATAACAAGAAAGAAAAATACCATAGAATAACGGTGAGCGGTCTTTGCTTTTATTTTCTTGAATGGTGACTGGAGTTACACTCTCTCTCTACTCTCCATTCCATTCTTTCTTCTCTTACGTTTTTCACTATCCCCTCACACATAGGTCTGCAGATTTTGTTTATTTTTAGAGAATTCCAATCGAGGATGTGGTATACGTACAGCAATATTACCTTTTTGTCTTTTGTTTATTTAAACTCTCTCTCATTTGAGTTATGTTTTCTGTGCATTGTTTGCCAGTTACATCTTGTGGTACCTGCTATTTTTTTTTCTTGGGAGGAAATTAATTCTTCTGAGATGTGTTCTTATTCCAGATGGCTGCATTTAACATTCAGGAAGCATTAATCTGGAAGGAAAAAATTGAGTTTGTAATTGATCAGGTCTGTTTTCTTCAGACGGTTACTTAATGTCTTTCCTTCTTATCCCCTTGAGTTAGGTGACTGAATGGTTCTTGTGTTGCATTGTCTAATGCACATAGGACTAATTGCATGCTAATATGTGCAGCATCAGGAGTCCCAAGTTGCAAATGGTAATAAATATATATCTTTTGAATATAAATCTGGGATGGACAATGGCAGGACTGCTTCCTCATCAGAACATGAAAGTCAGTAAGTGCCTGTTCTACTATACTATTTCTCTGCTTTTATTGGCATCATAGCTTGGTGCTAGTAAACTAATTCTATATCCTTGCAAAGTTTTCATAGTACTTATGGCAAAACTTTTCATATTGCTATGTTGTTCTAATACTTGTTGGTTGTTTCATTAGTTATTTGGGCTTTTGCTAGTTTTGTTATTTATTCCCACTTGTGGTGGAACAGGAAGTCTCAGATTAACATCCAATTTGTTTTTCTCATTTCTAAATTATTTTCAGGTTCAGTGCACAGGAGGATGAAGATGATGCTAATCCAAATTTGTTGCGAAGAACAACTATCGGAAATGGTTCTTATTGAAATTCTCTTATCAACTTAGAAGTTAATTTGAAGCAAGTGTCTCATTATCTTTTTTATTGGCAGGTCCTCCTGATTCAGTCTTTGACTGGACACGCGAATTTGATTCAGAATTGTCGAGTCAGAATGCCAATAATCAAGCATTTTCTAGAAAGCATTGGCGTCTCCTACAGTGCCAAAATGGTTACATATTTCCCATAACTTATTTACATGGATTAAATGCAAGAATGCATGTTAACAAGTTGAAGGAACTTTGTAATTGCTGGTTTTGTTACAGTGGCATATAAAATCACAGTAAACTTTTTGTTTTATTTTGTCTATATATGGCAGGACTACGCATTTTTGAAGAGCTTCTTGAAGTTGACTACCTTGTATGGAATTTTTGACCTTTTGGTTTCATTAGAATGACTTGATTTTGCTATGCTTAGCTGTGTTGATCATGCTGTCATTTATTGTGTTGTTGCTGCAGCCAAGGAGCTGTAGCAGAGCAATGAAGGCTGTGGGTGTCGTTGAGGCTACATGTGAAGAAATATTTGAACTTGTAATGAGCATGGATGGAAAACGGTTTGAGTAGGTGTTTTCCTTTTTCAACTTAAGTTTTAATAGCATGTTTTCTTTTTGAAAATAGTTTTAATTACCTAACAAATCCTAAACTTTATGAGTTTTTCAAATTTAGCATTTCTTTTATTTTTAACAATTAAATAAATTAACTTTTAAAATTGTATTGATTTTAACCTACCAATCACATTCTAACAAAATTATTGATCAAAGTGCTATTAATCATAGGTATTTTTTATCTTTTTAGAATGCAATTGCCAAATATGGCTTTTACTTGCACAATCAAGAGCCAAAAATGAGATTTTGTCATTTTATTTTCAATTTGATTGTTTAGTTAAATACTTAATTTGTTGTTTCAGTGATTTAAAAAAATAAAATTCATTTTTCCCTTTAGTTATGTAAACAAATGTCATGTATCCTTGAAGTTTCATGATTGCTCTTGATCTCATTGTATTCTGATCAATAATTTTACTCAAGTGTAGCCTAAGGCTAAAATTGATATAATTTTAGAAGGTTATATATTTAGTGATTAAAAAAAAATAAAAGAACAGTTAGAAATATGAATTTATTTTTTGAGTTCTTATTTACATTGAGTTCTTAGATTAAGTAGTTGGTTAACAATCTTAACCACCTCTGCTTTGCGGATTTAGGGTGTCCTTTATTTGGGATTTCACGTATAAATTTGAGCTTGTAGGTATGTTTGAGTTTTTTCAAATTAAGTGGTTACTTGATAATTATATTAAATATACTTTTGTAATTAAATAGTACCCTTAAAAAATTACAAGGATTATTGTGAAAAAATTTAAGAAATTTATACATAAAATCATATAAAAAATCACACATTCATTTTTTAAGGGAAAACTTTAAACCACTTTTTTTTGTTATTTCTTTTATGGCATTTTTTAGAAGTCTTTTCTGGTGGGGGCGGTTACTTGCATCTGTCCTTGCTCTCACCCAACCCAAGATTCAAACTTGAAATCTCTTGATGGAGGTCCCAAGTCTTTACTGCTGAGGTGCCCCTCTGGGGACAAGTGAAAGGCTTTCTTGATAGGAATGAGTTCTTGATCTTGCTAGTGTGATGCTAGTAGTTCTATTTTTGTTGGTTAATTGGATTTTGAGAAAGTCACTGCTACATGTATTTCATTAGGAATTCATGATCTTTTATGAATACTTTTTTAAGGGATCTGCTGGTCCAAGATGCTGAACAACAAAGTTTGGTTTTGGACTTATTCTTTGTTTTTCCAAAGATAAAGTTAATTTTTAAGCTCAATTCTTGAGTTCTACAAACCCTAGCTCTGATCTATGAGTGTTTCTGGCCTGCATCTTAAAGCTTATGATCTTTTATGCTTCTTAAAATATGCAATGTTGTTCTGCCTTTTGATTTTGAGGTGGTTTGGGAACTATAATGCACAATTTCATTAAGTGGCTCATGGTTGCAGAATGAGAATAAAATAGCTTATATGGATGTGAATATGCAAAACTGCAAAAACAGAGAATTTGGAGTGTCCTCGAGTCTGTAATTCTTAATGTTTTATCTTTTCACTAGAGTGCTTCATTACCCTTTATTTCACCAAAAAATAAAAAAAAAATACTGAATTCAAATATCTTTTAGGCATGAAATAATAAGTCTCACTAAAATTTTCATGAATGTGTAATTTGTTATAAAGTTTTCCTTGAGAGAGAGAGAGAGAGATCTTCTTCTTCATCTGCATCCGTATATACCAATGATATGGATAAACTACAGTCAGTTACTAGAAATATTGAAGTGAATTGAGAGAGAGAGAGAGAGAGAGAGAGAGAGATGCCAACGATATAGATAAACTACAGTCAGTTACTAGAAATATTGAAGTGAATTGAGAGAGAGAGAGAGAGAGGCATCCATATATGCCAACGATATGGATAAACTACAGTCAGTTACTAGAAATATTGAAGTGAATTGAGAGAGAGAGAGAGAGAGAGAGAGAGAGATCTTCTTCTTCATCTGCATCCGTATATGCCAACGATATGGATAAACTACAGTCAGTTACTAGAAATATTGAAGTGAATTGAGAGAGAGAGAGAAAGAGAGAGAAAGAGATCTTCTTCTTCATCTGCATCCGTATATGCCAACGATATGGATAAACTACAGTCAGTTACTAGAAATATTGAAGTGAATTGTTTAGAAAAACTGAATTGCTAATTAACAATTCTCCAATAAAGACTTGAAAAGGAATGCCAGTTTTTAACTACTGTTTTCTTATTTTAGACCTTGATATTTGTACTTACTAAATTCATATCAATAAATTTTCATGCCATATGCAGGTGGGATTGCAGTTTTCAATATGGTAGTTTAGTTGAAGAGGTAGATGGACATACAGCAATACTCTATCATAGACTGCAGCTTGATTGGTTTCCGATGTAATAGTCTCCCAAATAAATCACTTTTTGCCTTTTTTGTTTTATAAATCATGATTCATCAAATGTTATTGATACTGAAATCTTACTAGTCTCGTGTTGGTTATGAAAATTCTTTAAACATGGTCATATGATTTAAATTTATCTTATACCTGTGCTATGTCTTCTTCTAGCCTTTGCATTTATGCTAGAAATTAAATGTGTAATGGTTATTGCAACAATATGTAATACTCCTAAGATGGGGACAAGGATATGGATGCATGACTCTGGAACAATATAGTTATATTAGTTTATAAAAAAAGAAGATATGAACGTGATGACAAGAAGTAACAAATTGGAGGATGTTACCTTTTTTTTTTTTCTTTTTTTCTTTTTTTCAGTTTGGTTTTATTATAGTGGCTCTATAACATGACAATGCAGTTAAGGAATAGATCTTGAAAGTTATCTGAGAGGGTTGGAGTGGGAGGGAGGGGGTGGAAGGGAGAGGGATAATCAATCTTATTTTGTGTCTTTATTTCAGACATATAAACTCTTTGGTACTGGATTTATAAAGAGAGATTATGTGTGCGAGAAAGAGAGGGTAGGGAGAGGGAAATCCTTAAGTCTAGGTTGACAGGGTATCCAAAATGCATCTGGATATATCCTTTTAGGTATCTAAAATGTTTTATATTATTTTTATTTTCTTAGCGTACTTGGCCAAAATATCATAATTTTATATGTAATTTTGTAAATGAAAATCTTATAATAACACTAGGATTATTGTTGAATTTATTTCAATCTCAATTTGGGTATTGCATTTTGCTTCTTAAAAATGAAAAATCATTTAGTTGCATGTGATTGAATTGGAAAAGAAAAACAAACGATGACTTTATCAATGAACAATAGATTTTAGCATATTAGTTTGTCAAAATATTTAGGAAGATCTTCAAAAACTTGTTTGGTTTATGTTAGGAAGATCAATTGAGGCAACTTTTCTAAGAAGGGAGTTGATGGAGAATTTTTGAGAGAGAAGAAAAGACTGCCATGTGCTACTTTATTGATCTAGAGAAGGTACAGTCTATAGAGATATTCTTGGTGAGTTTTGGACTTGAAGTGAGCATCTATTAGATATATAGGGTTGTTTGTCATTATTATTGATAAAAGTACTTTTGAAAATATTGATTACAAGTTATTAAAGTTTGTTTTCAAGGTAAATTTTGCATTTCTAGTCATAATAGTTTGAGGAGCTGAACAACATTCCCAACTGCTTTTCCAAAGCATCTAAAATGATGCTTTTTTCGAAAAGCAGTTTAACCTCTGTCAAAAAGGCACATAAAGCTGTTGAGGAATTGTAGATGGAGTCGCTAGTTAGGAGTGATATGAAAGGTTTTCCTGTAAACAGTTGGATTACACCAAAGGCCTGCATGAGCTCATGTATTCTCTTGCTTTGCTCATGAATGAGTTGACAAACACTTTCAAGAGAATATCTCTTAACTTTCAAGGTAGTGACTAGTGAGAAAAGATTTAGCAACTCGAGATCTATTTGTAAGATGTAACCCTAAATAAATTGGAATGGAGGAAACAGATCCATATAGCTGAGCTCAGCTAGTTTGAGATTAAAGCTTAATTGAGTTGTTTTGAGTATGAAATGTAAAGCAAATTAAATTGAATGCTAGACGATTTCTCCATGGTAAGTTGCAATGCCAAGAACCTAAAATTGCTTTTATAGATATGATGAAGTTTTTGTCCAGCAACATAGTGCAATTTTTAAAAATATTTACTTAATTTCAGATTCTAAGAGAAAAACTCCCTTGTTATTTTGCTAAAAATCATAGGCTTTTATCACAATCTTTCTCATTGTTATTATTGTTACCATTACTCACATATTAATGGGCTACAGGTTTGTGTGGCCCCGTGACCTTTGCTATGTGCGCTATTGGCGGCGAAATGATGATGGCAGCTATGGTAAATTTGTTTGTGAAAACATGTTTGATTCTTTGCTTCTTACTACAAGCTTCTGAAAATTTCTTGTTATTGGGCAGTCGTGTTATTTCGTTCTAGAGAGCATGAGAACTGTGGTCCACAACCAGGTTATGTGCGGGCACATGTTGAGAGTACGATTTATATTGACTCCTTTGGTTGATTCTTTTAGTTGTAGGATGAACATTTCATGCTCAGTTGCTGTATTCTGATTTCCTAAGGTGGAGGATTCAACATTTCCCCTCTAAAACCTCGCAATGGAAGACCTAGAACACAGGTGCAGCATCTTATGCAGATTGATCTAAAAGGATGGGGTGTGGGTTATGTTTCGTCATTTCAGCAATATTGTCTTCTTCAGATGTTAAATAGTGTTGCTGGTAAGTTCCTTCTGTACATCTGTTCACTAAAATCTAAGTGTTGTTGGCAATTGATGTTACTCTTATTTGCTGAAATCCACAAACACTATTTCCTGTCTTGCTTATATGCGTTGCTTTGTTTCTTTTGTTAGGAGGGTTAGGGTGTTGGTCTTAAAGTTCCAGTTCTTTTACTCACACTTTCAAGTGTCCAGATAAGAGTTTCTAGTAGTATTCAAGACTTACTTGGGTGTAGATGAATTATAAAAGTCCCTCATTAGTTCGAAGTACCAATATGAAAATATTCCTTGGGCAGCTTCTGTTGAGGATCAGGGAGTAGAATTTGAGTTGGCAGTGGAGCTCTATCTGATATGTTGTTTTGATTGTTATATTGTGCTTTGCTTTTATGTTGTTTAAATAATTGCTATGTATAGCCAATGCATCAAGAAAGAAATGTGATCGGGAAAATGTTTCATATTTGGTGCTAAAAATTCATCAAGCTGTGTCCCTTGGACTCTATATGTTAATTTACTTCTGTTTATTTTCTGAGACTATTATATTGCTCATCAATGTGATAATTTTGTGGGATTTCTAATTGTTCTCAACATTGATTAAAAAAGGTTGATTCCGAAAGGATGATTAGCAGAGGAGGGATATGAACTTGAAGCAACCCTCTTTTTTTTTTTTTTAAAAAAAAAAAAAAATTAAGAAAAATTCTTTTATATTGACCCTTCTAATACATTTGATTCATTCAATTCTTAGTTGTATCTGATGCATAATGTTCCTTGCTTATTTAATCTTTTCTGTTTCTTGTTATGACAGGACTGCGTGAATGGTTTGCCCAAACAGATGAAAGAGGTGCTTCTCCCAGAATCCCGGTTATGGTCAACATGGCCTCAGCTTCTGTTTCTTCAAGGAAAAGTCTAAAGCAGCAAGAGTCTTGTGTTCATCCTGCTCCTTCTCTCGATCAAATGAATGCTGGAAGCAGGAACTCCACCTTGATGGATGAATACTCTGAAGAGGATGAAGAATTTCAAATAGCCGAGGAAGAACAGGAGGTATAGTTGACAGTTTTTCCTTTGCGCATCAGTATAATTGTTATAAACATAGCTTTTCCTTTTTCTTTATTTATTTTTTTAATTTCTTATGTTCTAGGCTTATCGAAGTAAGCAGGAGAATGATGTGAAGAGAACAGGTGGGGATTTCTTTCTGTTTTGTTTCTATTCCTAGTTTATGGGACTGCCTGAGGCATGCAATCCCATTTGTTTTGCTTTGCAGCCTTGGAAGAAGAACCAGTGGAGCAAATTGACTTATCCTGTTTTTCTGGTAATTTGCGTCGTGATGATCGTGATAATGCCCGTGACTGCTGGTGGATTTCTGATGGGAATAACTTCAGAGTTCGTAGCAAGCACTTTTGTTATGACAAAACAAAGGTTCTCTGATTGTTTATTCCTGTTTCCCTTTAAATCTGTATATATTGAATTTCTTGACCTAATTTAGCTTACTTGCATTTTATCCTATGGAATATGTATTTGAAGATACCTGCTGGAAAACATTTGATGGATGTTGTTGCTGTTGATTGGTTCAAGGACACAAAAAGAATGGACCATGTTGCCAGGCGACAAGGTTGTGCAGTACAAGTAAGAAATTTTGTATACTCCTATTTCTGGAGGCTAGTTAGGTACTCTAAAATTTGGCTACTTATTTTATTTTAAAAATATATATTTTGTGTTTATTTCACCCCATTGGGTCAAAGACAGACACCTGCAATTTTAAAAAATCCAAATATGTAGTGTTATGTGTGCATTTCTGTTTGTGTTTGGATGGAAAATATGAAAACTCTCCTGCTTTTGAAATCCTTATCCTTTTTGTGTTTGTGAAGTAGGAAATGTTCGGCCTAATGTCAACAAAAATCCAAGACTTTGGCAGTGTCAAAATCAGCCCAACTTCTGAATTGTGTCAATTGTATACTTAACTTAGGGGTGTTCGTGTCACTTATGGCTCATTCTTTGTGTTGATCTCATTTGGGGAAGTATTGGTCCTACACGTATGTAAATGACATGCATTCCTAAAGTACACATCATGTCAGTGACTGTAAGAAAATTGTAGAGAAGAAAATAAAACTTGATTAACTTGTCAATCAATCTTTCGAAGCCCTGACAACTTGATCAACTCTTTTCTTGAGTATTTCTTTATCATGCTGATCAAATACTATGCTGTGAATGTCTATGAATGTGTAGGTTGCTTCGGAGAAAGGGCTTTTCTCGGTGGTTTTTAATCTGCAAGTAAGTTTATTTCATTTAAGAGACATGGATTCCAATTTCTCTGGATGCTAGGCTAAAATAACTTCTATTCTCTTTGCAGGTACCTGGTTCAACACATTACAGTATGGTATTTTATTTTGTGACCAAGGAAATAATTCCTGGGTCTCTCTTGCAACGGTTTGTTGATGGTGATGATGAATTCCGCAATAGCAGGCTTAAGCTTATTCCATCGGTTCCCAAGGTAAATGTTTTTGGTCCACTTATGCTTGAAAAGAGCTGTCTGTTAGGGTGTCAGGCTATAAAGCATGGACTGCTCTCCTGGTTGGAGAGCTGTTGTCGGACACCGACACACTTCCGACACGCGGTCAATGATTTTCGACACTTTGACTAATCCGACGCGCGTATTTGACTGTGTCCGATATGATCAAATGGCAGTGTGTGTTAATAAAAACCTAATTTATTAACAATTAGTCTACAAACAATAAAAAAAGGGACTAAATGGATAATAAACAGAAGGACTAAATTGTAGTATGAAAAATAGGGACTAAAAGCCTAAAATGATAGACAAAAATAACTAAAAATGATCCAAACTCTAAATAGATAACTATTTCATTTTTTATTCAAATCCCTTTCTCAAATGAAAATGATTGAATTGTTGTTGTATATGTATAGTCTATAAACTTATTTATTTTTTATTTTTTTAATTTCACTTCTAGCCAAATTTATGGACATTTTATTTTCTTTGCTTATTAATGTGATGGAGTTATGGAAATGGTTTATTTTCTTTGATTTTTTGTTGAATTGATGGAAATACTTGTTACTAAATTAATGGATATAGTTTGTTTTATTTGATTTTTTTGTTAAATTAATGAATATGAATGATAATATATAATGTATATATTAAAAATATTATTAAATATTCAAACGTGTCTTAACGTGTCAAAACTGTCGGAGTGTCGTGTGTCGATGTCGGTGTTTTATAGGCATCAGGACATCTGAGAATCAATTGTAGCTATCAAATGTTGTATGAATTCATAGATTGGTGTACCATGGTTTTTCATCTGGATATGTGGACTACATGCAGGGAAACTTTTCAAACTTATTTGGCTGCAATATTTTCTTAAGATTTGATTTAAGCATAGTGCCAAAATTACTACATTCCCTTTCTGTAATCATTCAGGGCTCATGGATTGTGCGCCAGAGTGTTGGAAGCACTCCTTGTTTATTGGGAAAAGCAGTAGATTGCAACTACATCCGTGGTCCCAAATACTTAGAAGTAAATACTTTCCAGATTTTTCTAATACTTCATGTTAGTTGTTTTTCCTGGTAGCCTCGGCATTGTTTAACATGGTGTCTAAACTGTGTAGGTTGACATTGATATTGGTTCTTCAACTGTTGCTAATGGAGTTCTGGGAATTGTAATTGGTGTAATTACAACATTGGTGGTTGACATGGCTTTCCTTGTACAGGTATGCATACTTATTATGAGATAATATGAGTTTTAGTTGGCGAGGTCTTAACACACACAATAAGGGAAGCTACCCACTGAAATTATGGGAACCACTTGCTCAGTCTTGAGCATGCTATAGGGTTTCAGGTGGACCGAGCCATTTACCAATATTGGTCTGGAGTATTGATGGTCTAATAAGAGCATCAGAGTTGAGTCTTATAGGAAGTACTTTTCAAGTTGCGTAATGGTCTAAAGGAGTTTGAACCTTGTGTAAGGTCTGAAGCGAGTTTGAACCTCTGTTTGGAAGGAGCCCAAGATCATCAAGGCAACAACAACTAAACCTTAAGCTCCAGCTAGTTAGAGTCAGCTATGTGGATCTGTTTTTTTCCATCCTGCTCGGTTTTGCATTACTTTTTTAGAAATACTATCTTGGATCTTCCCTTTCCTTTCTGATTCTTATCTGTTTTAAGGTGCTGGGCTTCTGGCAGTTTGTGACACACTTGACCAAATTTTTGTTCGAACAAGTTGAAGGTTTTAGCTGAAGAAAATTAAAATGAAAGCAAGCACTTTGGTTCTATTGAATCCCATTATTTGCTTCTCCTTTTTCATCCGCCTCTCTGAAACATATATTCCCTCTGCCCACAAATAGCTGTCCATATTTCCTTTTTAACTTATAATTATCTAGAATAATTAATGTTGTTAGTTGTCATAGTAAGGGTTAAGTAGTAAAAGAAATTCAAATTTTCAATCTTTGTGCCAAAACAAAAGTGGCAATTATTTATAGAAAGCGGGAGTATGTTTTTAATAAATATCTTTAGGATCAGTAAATTTTTATCAAAAACAAATTAAAATAAGAAAATCAGAGTTGTTTTGCAGTTTAGTTTTCTTAATTGATTGTTGTTGGATGATGCTTTGTGCTGTTATAGAACTGATGACATCCTGATCATACAATCTGCATAGCAACAGAATGGGAATAGCCAATTTCTTGCCTCACCTATTGCCTTATGTCCCAATAAGCTATAAAACTCAAATCTAGCCTAATTAATACCTTTTTTTTTTGGCCCAAATTGATCCATTTATCCGACAAGCATCATATTCTCATTCACGAGACCCACATTTTTATATCAAGAAATCCTATATGTTTCTCTTCCCCTTAATATAGCAATTTTAAAGAACTCAAATATTTGATCTACTTGAATCACAAACAGACCTCCAGAATATTATGGGTTTCTCCGATAACAACCCATGAAAAGCCTCGTATTCTTAGTGAATAAAGATTAGACAAGAAGAGAGTAGTGAAATAGAAAAAAGAAGAAAGTTTGAAGAGAGGGAATGTGTTGATGGGCAGCCCCTGTGTCCATTTGTTAAACAGTGTATAGTACTTTGTCTCCTTTACCCCTTGTATGGTATTTGAAATATAGAATTTATTTACAGATGATAGAATTTGGTCAATTATAACGAATTCCATAAAATTATATCCATAAGAGCAGAATGAATGTTTTCATCAATACTGGAAATGGAAGCAAGAAATTCCAAATGAATGTCACTAATTTTGTAGAATTCATTCATACCAAACAGGAAATTTGTGTTCTATGATTAAAATTGACACAATGTCTAAATGAAGATACTCAAATGAAATGAATTTAGCTTTTCTTTTCTACAGGGCATGGTTTTCTCTTGTATCCCGTTTGTCTTATTTTTCCTTTTTTTTCTCACCATTGTTTCATGGTAAAGAATATGTGCATATTTTACAAGAGTTTTTCTGTTTATTTTTATTTTTTTAAGAAAAACTATTCGAGTTATGCAACGACTGCTGTATTAGTGCTGTCCAATGCGTCAGTCAGTAAGAAGAAGATTGTGTTTCAACGTGCATAATGTTTTTGAATCATTAGGTAATGATTTATCTTTTCTGTTCTCAGGCAAATACTACAGATGAATTGCCAGAGCGGTTGATTGGTGCAGTCCGTGTTTCTCATATAGAGCTCTCATCAGCTATAGTTCCAAAACTGGACCAAGATCCATCATGACTGAGAAATTATTGACCTTTACTAATTTTACACAAAATCATTTGTTATGAATGTATTTGATTTCATTATAATCATATAGTAGATTGGTTACCAAATGGAATTTTGCATAAAAATTAGTGTAACGAAAATCAGAGTTATTTTTTGCATTGTTGTTCTAGGTATTATTTTTGGCATTGACTCCCAATATAGAGTCAGGAATATAAGTATATATTATTAGATTTTATTAGTCCAAAATATACAAATAAATTAAAATACAAAAATTGCAGTAGACTTATATTAATTAATACATTTTTCTTATAAATAAATCTGATCAATTAATTTAAAATAATAATATAATTAAATACATATGTTTTCTCGCAGAATGGTCAAATTTATCCTCTCTTTAATTACAATAGAGATTTCGTTTTTTTATAAATAAGAGGGATATAATATGATCTATATTTATATAAGAATCTAATTTGGATTAATGTCACATAAGCTTGATAGAAATCAAAATTCAATTAGGATTTAACATATTTAAATTTAAAATATATATCATAATATTTGGATTTAATTCATTTGATTTTTATGATCGCTCTTTAATAATAAACTATATAATATATTCTTTATCTCTCACACTAAATATTCTGATTATAAAATGCATGATTATTAATTTTTTTTATATATTTTAATTTTTTAATTTATTTATTATTTTAATTTATTTATTATTTTTATTTTCTCTACATGTTATTAAGAAAATATATAAAAATATTATTAAAATGCTAAGACAAAATATAGTCTAGATTAGAAAATGAGATATATAAAAAAAATTGAGATGCTTATTATGAGACAAAGGAAGTAAT
Organism: Aleurites moluccanus; assembly: GCA_948193065.1. NCBI lineage: Eukaryota > Viridiplantae > Streptophyta > Magnoliopsida > Malpighiales > Euphorbiaceae > Aleurites > Aleurites moluccanus. The sequence goes on from CANXYC011416994.1 coordinate 26,869, forward strand.
ATTTTAAAATATTATACTAACCCATAATTTTAAATAATATAAAATTTATCAATAAACCCACTAAATTCCAACACATATTTTTCAAGATTATGAGTATTACCTTAAGATGCATTAATAGTTGCTTGACTTTTACCATTTTTTGTAAATTTTCCGTTTTTTAAGGCTATTAGAATATATATTTCTCAAATTTTCTTTACTCATTTGAGGATTTTGATTTTGAAGAAATTTACTATATGATAGTTGATAAGCTGATAAATTTTGGTTGATCATGGAAAGAAGATAGAAGAGGCTATTGATAAAATATAATATGTTAATTTCAAATTTTGAGTGTTATATTTATCCCATCATTTCATGGATATGATTCGATCCATATGTGTAATATAATAATAATCATAATCTTAATCTTAAGAGTCTTCGAATTGAATTATAAGAACTAGAAATATAGTGCAAAATATGAAGTGTGTTCTCTACATGTGATATGTTTATTTGTGTATAAGAATTTTATTAATAATCTTTTATTAGGGGAGGAAAAATTTCATTTAAAAATCCCTAGTAGTTGAACTACGATTTAAACCAGTTTGGAACTTCCTTGAAAACTCTTGGTTGGATTAACCAAGTGATGATTCAAAGATCATAATATAAGGTGTAATGGATCTCCTGTTTAGGCTTGGACTTGAGATAGTTTACAGACTTACAAGATCAAAGAATAAATATTAAAGTGTCAAGCCTGAACTTGACAAGCCATATCCGATCCTTAATTTAGTGGCTTGATCCCTTATAATTCTCAAGAAAAAAAATAATTAATCTTGAGAGAAAATTTTTTAGTGAGAGAGAGGTGACAAACAACATAGAGAATCTGACCATGTTTGTAGTTGAGCATCTCATTTTATACTTCCAGCTATGACCATTGGATCAACTTGGTGAACATGTATCCTTATCGCAGGGGTGAGTATGATCATGTTGTTGGGAGTCACTGACTAGTCGTTGGGCCTATCAAGCTCATTCTGCAATCTTCATTATTACATGTAAAGAACATTGCCTTGTCATAACATGAGAAGTGGGCAGTGATGTGCTAAACAATACTTCCTACTTATTAGGGTCAGATGGCTTGTTCTGTGCTAGTGACATATTTTGAGTTTTGAATGATTTTATCCATTCATTGAGGCATGATCGAGTAGGTGAAAAAGCCAACTCCTCGTCTAGTGAAACTTACGTGAAATGGAGGCCGAGGATCTGTTGAGTAGCTTGGACCAACAAGGGAGTGTCTAAGTGAGAAACTTTCCCAGTGATTGGCTCATCTGTTACGAGCCTTGAGGGGTCATAGTCACATATCATCCTTATAAACATCTCTTCGTCAAATGTTATCCTCAAAGATATCTCATCGTCATATGTCATCCTCGAAAATATTTCCTTCTAGAACTCTCAAGTCCATTTATGCTTCCTTGTAAAGTGGACATGGTACCATGTTCAAGTCCCACGGATGAGAGCTAGATTTATTCCTCATCCAAAGTCCTGTACTTTATTGGGATGAAAATCGAGGCTAGTCGTAGTAAGACTAAGAAATTTTGGATCAAGACTTATTTTAGGAGATCCCGTTACTTCAAATCGAGCATAGTCGGATCCAAGCAAGATGTAAACTTTTGAGCAAAGAAGTTATGAGACTTCCTTGCAAATTCTAAAAGCTTGTGACCTTTCATCTATGGTAGCCCCTTAAGACTCAAGTACATCTACTCTTGAAACTATCCTAATGCTTCTCTCAACTGTTATTAAGCCTTCCTCTTTTCCTTCTTCAGCTTTAGGTTCAAACCCTTCTGCTTTTGCTTATCTGCTAAGCTTCCAGTTTCTCCTTAATTTGTGTATCTTTATTTTTGTAGCTTGTAAATTGTAATTTTCATCACATTAGTAGAAGATAACTCCTTTCACATACTTTTTTGATCATTTATCTTTTTTACTTATTGATTTGTGAGCTTGTTAGCTTTTTGAGTTGATTTGAGCCTTTGAATATGAATAGCTTTAGGTATTTGATGGCATAGTAAGCAGAGTTGTAGATTCTAAATAACTTCATGTCTTCAATGGTCTCAAATTTTTTTTCCCAAGGAATATGATAAAACTTCCTTAAACGAAAATAATCTACACTTATATATCTACAACTTTTGAGTTTTGAGTATTTCCAAGTTCCAAACTAAAGAGTACGAAATTTTAGCCTCAAAATCCTATTCAGACACAGGGATTTCATAATTCTCAAAACTTTACTCCTAATTTCACTTTCTTCTTCTAATTAAATATCTAATCTACCATAAAAATTCATTAAATCAAATTATAAAACTAGTTTAAGATTTTACTTCTTGAAGTCCTTTGGAAAATTTCCTCAATTATCTACTAATTTTGATGAAGAAGAGAGTTTTGAAGGTGATGATGTGAAGATTGGATGAAGTTGGAGAGTGATTTGAGTTGTGTATGGTGAAACAAAATTTTAGAGAAGTGGAGGAAGGGAGTTTCGGCCAAGTTATGGAGAGATTAAGGAGATAATAACTTTCTTCAATTATATTTATTTATTATATTCTAGAACCAATAAAAATTTAAATAAAGAAAAATGAAGAAATTTAAGAAGAGCATGAACTTAGACTTAGTTATGTCTAAGTTAATTTTAGATGACATAATTTAAATTATTTTTAGTGGTGGTGGTACCATATGGCCAGCCATCTTGTACCCTTAATCATTTTTTTTTTTAATTATTGATCAAACTTTTGACCCAACTTCCGAAAATTTGCAAAATTGTCATTTTCTTCTTCTATCTCTTTCACTTCTTTAATTAAGCAATTACATTTTTTTTTATTTTCATCCCATTCTATTTTTTTAATTCATCCGTTATTCATTAAATTTTAGGTGTGTGAAGAAAAATCGACTAAAAGAATGCTTTAAAATTTCTTAAAAAAATCAAACACCCGAAGATTTCAATCTAAAAATTTTCTTTTGAGTCTTTTAATTGATTTAATTAATTAGTACTATTTCTAATCCTTTTTAATCTCCCAATTATTTTTTTTAGGTTGTAAAACTACCTAATTTAAGTTATCCATAATCAATTCTAAATAATACATTTTCTAGAATTTATGAAAAATCGCTTACCGATGTTCATTTCTCGTTACTACGCTTAAATCGTTTTAAATTTTGGTTAGGGTTATTACATTCTGCCCCCTTCAGAAAAATTCATGCTCGAATTTTTCTTTACTAACCTTAGCATTGAAACAGCTGTGGATACCTCTATCATATATTGGCTACACTTTCCCACATGTACTCCTCAAAACTATGATTTCTCTATTACACCTTCACCAATGGAATTTCTTTATTCCTCAGCTTCCTTACTTGCCGATCTACTATTTTGACCGGTATTTCTTCATATGATAAGTCCTCATCTACTTCAATAACTTGTGGCTAGAGCACATGGGACAGATCTGACAAGTACTTCCGCAGCATGGATATGTGAAATACTAGATGAATATGGCTTAAGCTCGAAGGAATAGCTAAGTGATAAAATACATTCCCCACTTTATCCAATATCTCAAACGGTTTCAAATACCTTGGTGAAAGCTTTCCCTTATTGCCAAATCGCATGACTCCTTTCATTGGATAAATATTCAGGAACACATGGTCACCGATAGCTAACTGTAAATCTCTTCGCTTTGGATCTACATAACTCTTTTGCCAACTAAAAGCTATTTTTGTCCTTTCTCTAATGATCAACACTTTCTCCATAGCCACTCTAATCAAATTTAGGCCTTCAATTTGTTTATCATCGGGTTCCATCCAACATATTAGAGATCTACATTTTCTTTCATACAATGCTTTATAAGACACCATACTAATAGTAGAATGATAGTTATTATTATAAGAAAATTCCACCAAAGGTAGGTATTGATCCCAATTGCCTCCAAAATCAAGAACACATAAACGAAGCATATCTTCCAGTGACTAAATGGTTCTTTCAGATTGTCCATCAGTTTGAGGGTGGAAAGCAGTACTGAAATTCAGTTGTGTACCCAAAGCTTCTTGAATTTTTTGCCAAAATCGGGATGTGAACTGAGTACCTCGATCCGATATAATGGACTTTGGTACACCATGCAACCTTACAATCTTATCCACATACAACTGAGCATACTGAGCTGCTGAATAAGTGGATTTAACTTCAATAAAATGGGCTGACTTCATAATCCGATCTACGATTACCCATATAGAGTCATAACCCTTTAAAGTCCTTGGTAATCTAACTACAAAATCCATAGTGATCTGCTCCCATTTCCATTCAGGCAATTCTATCTTTTGAAGTAATTCAAAAGGTTTTTGGTTCTCGAATTTTACTTACTGGTAAGACAGATAAGTAGATACAAACTTGGCTATCTGTTGCTTCATACCCGGCCACCAATAACAACTCTTCACATCATGATACATTTTGGTTGCCCCCGGATGAACACTGTAAGGTGCAAAATAAATTTCTTTCAAAATCTTTTTCCTGAGTCCATCAACATCAGGTACACACAACCATTGGCCCATTTTCAATACACCATCATCAAATCAAAACTTAGACGTCTTTCCAGCTTTCACATCTTCCTTAAGCTTGAGTAACTGCAAATCCTTATCCTGTGAGACTCTAATTTTATCAATTAGCTTAGGTCTCCCTTGAAACTGAGCAAACAAAGCTCGAGATTCAGAAATCTCTAACTGAATTCCCATATCAGCTAATTCTTTCTTCTCCCTAACCAAAGGCCTCCAATGAATAGCAATATATGATAGACTTCCCATCGATTTTCTATTTAGTGCATCAGCTACCACATTTGCCTTCCCAGGATGATAGAGAATTTGGCAGTCATAATCCTTCACCAATTCCATCCACTGTCTTTGCCTCAAATTAAGATCTTTCTGTTGTAGAATGTATTGGAGACTTTTTATGATCAATGAAAATCTCACATCTTTCACCATAAAGATAATGCCTCCAAATCTTCAAGGCAAAGAATACAGTTGCCATTTCGAGATCATGGGTGGGATAATTCAATTCATGCCTCTTTAATTGTCTGGATGTATAAGCTATCACTCTCCCATTTTGCATAAGTACACATCTAAGTCCCACCGTTGAAGCATCATAATAAACTGCAATCCACCAGATCCAGATGGTAAAACAAGTACCGGAGCAGTAGTGAGACATGTTTTAAGCTTCTGAAAACTTTTTTCACAAGAATCATCCCACTGAAATTTGACCTGCTTTCTTATTAACTTGGTTAATGGCAAGGCTATCTTAGAGAAATCTTTAACAAACCTTCAATAATAACATGCCATACCAAGAAGACTTCTGACTTCAGTTACACTGGTGGGTCGGGGCTAATCCGCTATTGCTTCAACTATCTTTGGATCTACTTTTATGCCATCTTTAGTAATGACATGCCCTAAGAAATATACTTCAGTTAGCCAAAATTCACACTTCGATAGCTTGGCATATAACTTCTGTTCCCTCAATATTTGCAGTACAATTCTCAAATGCTCTTCATGCTCTTTATGACTTCTAGAGTATACAAGTATGTCATCAATAAAGACAATGACAAATTTATCTAAGAAAGGCTTGAATACTCTATTCATCAAATCCATAAAGGCTACAGGTGTATTAATGAGACCGAATGGTAAAACCAGGAATTCATAATGACCATATCGGGTTCTAAAAGTTATTTTTGGCACATCTTCTTTTTTGACCTTTAATTGATGGTAACCCGACCTGAGATCAATTTTGGAGAAATGACTAGCTCCTTGTAACTGATCAAATAAGTTATCTGTCCTGGGTAAAGGATATTTATTCTTAACAGTCACCTTATTCAATTGTCTGTAATCAATACACATTCGGAGAGTCCCATCTTTTTTCTTCACAAATAATACTGGAGCTCCCCATGGTGAACTGTTGGGTCTTATAAACCCTTTATCAAGCAATTCTTGCAGCTGTACTTTCAACTCCTTCAATTATGCAGGAGCCATTCGATAATGAGGAATGGATATTGGATTAGTTCTAGGGTACACTTTGATCTCAAATTCTATTTCCTGATCATGAGGTATTCCTGGTAAATCCTTAGAAAATACATCAGGAAATTTATTTACCACAGGAATCTATTAAACTCCATTAGAGGTGACCCATGCATCAACCATACTGGCCAAGAATCCCTGACAACCCTTTCTCAGAAGCTTTCTTGCACCAATAGCAGATATTAGATTTGTCATCACACTACCTCTGTCACACTGAAATACAAAGCTATCTTGACCTATACATTTTAATTCCACTCTTTTTCCCCAGCAATCAATCATAGTATAGTGAGTGGATAACCAATCCAACCCTAATACCATATCAATTTCCAAAATTGGTAATTCAATCAAATCTACTGGAAGTATTCTACCCTTTATTTCAACTAAGCATGAATCATATAGATATTCCACATCGATGGTTTCACCTAGAGGTGTAGAAATTTCCTAGGGTATATTCATCTTTTTCCTACCCTTACCTAGCTTTTTAGCAAAAGCAGGTGATACAAAAGAGTGCATAGCCCCCGAGTCAAATAAAACATTCTCTCTCACATTCTGAATTAAAATCATACCTATTATAGTAGTATTAGAAGTTTGGGCTTCTTACTGATTCAGAGCAAACACTCTACCCTGTCCTCTACCAGTTGCTGACAGATGTGCACCTTGAGCCGAACTCTGGCCTCTGCCTTTGCCTCCAAAGCTTCTATTATTATTCTAACTCTGCTGGATTGTAGGCTGAGATGTTATGGGTGTTGCCTGCTGCCCCCGAGTAAATGGACAATCTTTGATGTAATGATCCTGCTGTCTACATCTTAAATAGGCTCCAATAATAAATCTACAGGGACCCTGGTGTTGCTTGCCACACTAAGAGCAAGAAGGAAAAGTCTGATTGGCCCTCTCTGATATGAAGGTGCCAGAAAACATCCGAGTGGCGGATAAAGCAGCCACATACCTGCTCTGGCTTCGGCTATTACTCTCAACTGGTCTCTAAATTAGCCTAGTACCAATATCAGAGGGTCTAGACTGATAACTGTTGCTACCCCTTTTATTTCTGCTGCTTTGCCCTCCAAAGGTACCTTCCCTCTTCTGCTCCCTTTCAACTCTTTCTTCTTTATATTTTTCTTCCATTTAAACCGCCTTATCTATCAACTTGGTCAAGGAGTGCAATATCTGCCATTTTGTAGTGTATTTATTTATTTTGTATGTTTGGAGAATTTATTAAATTTTAAATGAGAATGTTGAGAATTTCAGGAAACTTTTGTTTTTGGATGCAGCAGAATTCAGTGATGATAATTTTATATTCTTAAAGATATAATTTGGTAAAGTGTAAAACATGAAAGTTGTTAATTTATATCTTAACTATAATTCTATAAAATGGTTTGGCAAAATTTTGTGTATGTGTTGAGTTGTGTCTATTTGAGCAAGGCTGGTCTGCTTGAGAGTTTTTGCAGGGATGCAGTGTTTGTTTGGAATTACTGGGAATGGCTGAGGTAGAATTAGCTGAAGTGATAAACATAAAAAATGTTCCTTTGTATGTTTATATGATGTCTGTAAAATTTCAGAATTTTTGGATAAGTATATCTCAGTAGAGAGTGATTTGTATCAGGGCTGTTCGGTTAGATTTTGAGGCAGGAGTCTAGGTGATTTTTGGAGAGTCACTATGGTCTGGGTGTTGCTTATTTGATTTGAAATTTTGATATGTTATGTTCCTACCTATTGATTGTAAGTGACAAGAAGAATTGATAAGTTTGGATTATTGTAGCTCATTTGCGAGATGGCTGAGTGGGGAATGTTCAGACAGGAGTTTAACTTAGAAGAAGTTGTTATGGCGAGCCAGCAAAATGCGAGGAGGCATTTTGCGAACTGGAAATGCGAGGTGGTATTATGGCGAAGTGATGAAGTGAGTTTGGTGAAGAGCTTTGGCTAAGAGGAAAGGCGGAGAGCTAAGGCGAAGAGGATTTGTGCGAAGTGGCAGTTCGCGAAGAAGCGAAGAGGTGAAGAAGCATTGCCGAGGTGGCATATGCGAGGAAGAGTTGCGAGGAGAGTCTGGCGAGGCAGCATACGCGAGGTAGCATATGCGAACTGAAATGTGCTAGGCAGCATTGCCGGATAAAGATTTGCGAACTGAAATGCATAAGCATGTGTGCACGTTGAGGTAGCAAAGCTACCGATGCGTATGTATGATATGTGATTAGTTCTACCAGATGATATTTGATAATGCCATTCTTTATGGGAATTTTATGTTCTAAATATGAACCATGATTTGAATTTGACATGATTTGATATAGCCAAACCATTATGAAAAACCACATTTCTTTCATGTAAAGCTCATGACCCCTTTCATGCTTACATGTATAATTATTTGTTCATGACCATGATTCGATATTCAATTCTTATGGTATAAT
>CANXYC011417029.1:0-10214 GCA_948193065.1 Aleurites moluccanus
AAAATTTCAAGTTTCTTCCAATTTCTTCCTAACAGCCTTTGATGTACTTTTACATGTGTAAAACCATCTAAAACATGCATATTCATTCAATTTAAGCAAAATCATGCATCATACATAACATATAAATAAATGAAAAACCCATTAGGTTTGCCCCTTTAAGCTTATGTTATAAGCCTTTAAGCTAGGGTGTTACATTTCTGCCATTTGCTCTTCAATCACCTGTGAGCCATTTTCTTTCATTTCTTTCTTCCTTTTTGAATTTATAAGTAAGATTTGTGAAGCAAAATTGTTACAAATCACAAACTAAAACCATACAAACATTTTACAACAAAAATTAACCATAGGAAATCAAAAATTTTGAAGAACAAGCAAGGAAGCAATTCGGCCAAAAATGGGGTTTTGAGGTAAATGGTTTGTTTTTTTGTTTTTTTGGTTTAAATAGATTAATTTAGTGATAAAAGGAATGGGTAAATTGTTTAATTGCATCAATTGATGCATTAAACAATTTTCCCTAATTTGAAACCCTAAAATTGAAGTTGTATGAATTGATTTTGAGTATATGGATTAGGATAAGTAAATTGGATTTATAATAAGTCAATTGGGTATTTATAGGTATTTAATTGACATTCGTTTCATTGCAAAAAACTCGTTCGAGAAAAATCGTTAAATTTGGCTTAAACCGAGAATCTAGGGAATTGGTAGCAATTGCTTTGATTTCGGTGATTTGAAGGCTTAGGTGAGTCTAATATGCATCAATTTACTTTCCCTAATTGATAGAATTGAATTTGGAATCCATTTGTGTAAATGGTATCTTGGCCGAACACTAATTGGCCTTTTTGCCTATGATATTTGCCTTGTTCTTTCTTTGATTTCCATTGCTTATTTGATGTCTTATTTGAAGATTATTGAGTTGCGGTTGTTGCCTATAAATTGCTTTCTACATGCATGTTTGTTGATATTTGGGGCAATGTTGATATTGCGCCGAAACCATGCCGAAAAATCCGTAGGCCAACCATTTGAATGCCACCGTCGCTAGCGACCACAGCATGCCAATTGCGTCAACTTTTTGACCGCAAATGACCAAAATATGTTTGTTCCCATTTTTGGTCGTTAGACCTTTAGTCATCATTTCATTAATTATTATTGATGTTTTATTTATTTTAGGCTCATTAATTGATTCTAATGAGCTCTTGCTACTTAACTGCTATTGATTGATTGAAATTGAGATTGTTGAAATTGAGGATACCATTATGGTATAATGGTGTCTATTGATAATTTTCCTTCTTATGTTTACCTTATGTGATATAACAGAGCTACCAGTTCGACAGGGTAGTGTGAAAATACTGTCGACCTTATGCACATTGTATTACTGATACCCTAGCTAGGAAAAGGGTTATGGACCTAGCCATAAGATCTGATCCATCTTATGATACAGATATTGCTACAGGAGATTGTATGTGCGCATATAGTTCGCATATAATCCAGATTGATGCTACAGGAGATTTTATAATTTTATACAATCCAGCCTTTTATCTGTTTTTCTCTATGGTACCGAACCTTTGATATTCTTATTGATCTATTATGTCATTTACTATAAATGCTTATATAAATTGGTTATACTGAGCTTTTGATATCACTGGTTCCTCTGTTAACCTCACTTTTATTGGCGATGCATATAGATTCACTGAGTATCTTATATACTCACCCTCTCATTATTTACCTATTTCATGAGAGGAGTATATTGCAGAATCCTGTCATCTGTCATCCAAGGATTTCTGCCAACATTACTGATGTATATATATATTGTACTTTGTATTTTGAAGTTCATATCTAGCTGCTCCATGGGGTATATATAGGTTAGCTAGGACATGAACAGATATATATGTTTATGATGATATATAAGATGGTATTTTCAGAATGAATAGTGTAATGTGAGTGACTAGATATTTATATATGTTGTATTAATTGATGATGGTTTCCTCTGCACCATGAAGGATAATTTTATTTCCGTTGCAATGTATGTATATTGTATATGTGATACTGGGTTCTACGAGTGTCGATCACTATTGGCATGTCCCGTGCCCTAGGAACGTCACGGTTCACGAGAGCGGGTCATGACATTGAAGCTCTTAGATAGCTTGTCAGCGTATCCCATTGAATGGGAATCAAAATCCACGTAGTTCTCCCTTCTTGCTAAAGAGGGTTGATTTATGCCCAACTTATCATGTTTTTAGACTCTTTATTTTGATGCTCTACCAAAATAAAGGATATTTGCCTATTTTGATGCTTTATCATAAATAGGAAAAGTTAGGAGATGATACCTGCTCCTTTGCTTTTTAGGAAGGCGGTGGTTTGATTGTCCTTCCGGATTGGAGCTCTACTTTAGATCGATTGAAGCCCGGGAGACAGTCGGATTGTCTTTTACCTGATATTTCAAAACAAGCAAATCAACAGAGTGATCTTGTTAGAAATAATTTTGAGGCTCCACACGCCTCGATTTGGTCCTTCTTTAATTCAAAGAGAACTAAAGAAAATTGGGCTCCACTCGCCCCGATTTAGTTATTCTTTTAAACTAAAAAAGAGTTAAAGAAATAAGAAGAAATCGGTGTATGAGAGAGAAATAGAGGAAATCCAAGAAGGAAAGTCAACTTCAAATGATTTTGATGTAGGAAATATGAAGGAGGGGCCTCATATTTATAGGTAAAGGGTTGCAGTCGTGGCCTTTGGCGGCACGGGCTGAGAAAGGGGGTGGCAGCCAAAAAGTTGCACGAAGTGCCACGGCGGTACTGCCCAAACCCTGCCCTGAGGGTGGTAGCCCAGGTATGATTCTGATTGGATGCATTTCTGAGTCTGTCCAAGTGCGAGTTTGATTCCGATGAGTGCCAGTCGGCTTGGCACGAGTCCAAGGGGTGAGACAGTGTTTACAGGCAGCTGAATAAGGTGACTATTAAGAACAAGTATCCTCTATCGCGGATTGATGACTTGTTTGATCAGTTGCAGGGTGCCAGTCACTTCTCCAAGATTGATTTGAGATCTAGGTATCATCGGTTGTAGATTAAGAGGGAAGATGTACACAAGACAACTTTCAAAACCCGGTATGGACACAATGAGTTATTGGTCTTGCCTTTCGAGTTAACTAATGCTCCAACTGCATTTATGGATTTGATGAACCGGGTCTTCAAACCTGTAATACCCTAGGAAATCCTATCTTATATGCACGATCTAGTTCTCAGTTTGTGGTTTGAAAGTATTGCAATGATGGGAAATAATTTTAGAGACATAGTTAGAATGCAAATGCAATACTTTTTCGAAAATCGTCGGTGTCGAAAACACTGTCGAGAAAATAGCAGTCCTAGTAACAGTTGAATTTCTGATTCTGAATAGGGGTATAGGATCACATAAATGCATGTGTAATTATGGTAAAAAGAAAGAGGTAAAAAATATTTAGGAACACTGAAAAAGTAAATGATGGCAAAATCGTAAATAAATTAAATTTTGAGGGGTATAGTAGAAATTGGTTTGTCTGAGTTTCAGAATGGCTCTGAAACTATTTTTATAAACAAGTATAAATAAAAATAAGTCTTTTGAATCCCCACTTTAAAATCCAATTCTCAACAAAATTGTCAGAATAAATTACAGAAGAAGTTGTGGTCAAAGTATGAATACATGATAGTTTAAGGACCAAAAGATAATTTGCCATTTTGACTTAATATTTAAGAATGCCTTAGGAAAATTTTATCCATCTTCTTCTTCTTCACCTATGTTAGCCGAACCATTTCCTCTCATTCTTCCTCCATTTCCAAGCTTGATTTCTTAAGAAAACTTAAGATTTAGCTTGGTTCTTCCATTTCCATCTCATTTCTTTCATAGAATCACAAAGAAACCAAGAATCTTCATCCTTGTAATTTCTGGTGGAACATCAAAGTTAAGGTAATCAATTAGTTTATTTAGTTTTATGGTTTATTTAGATGATTTAGATGTTGAATTAGATGGGTATGGTGTTTGATTGCATCAATTGATGCATTTGAACACTTTTCTCTCATTTCAAACCCTGAAGTGAAGTTGTTTGATTTGGCTTGATGATTTAGTGTTAGTTTATGTTGTTTAAGCTTAGAATATGTTAATTAGAGGCTAATGGATGAATTATTTGTGGTTGATTTATTGTAGAAAATCAAGATAGCCATACTTATGCATTTTGCCTCCTTTGAAGCTATTAATGGGAAATAAATTTTCCTAAGCAATTTGGAGTATTAGGTGAGTTTAATATGCATCAAATTACATGTCTATAACATTGGATTGATGATTGGAGTTCTATTTTGGAACCATGTTTTCGGCTGAACCCTAATCTACTATTCATGCCTTTGATTTTGTTTGATTTTTTCCTTTGAATTCCTTAGCCTATTTGATCTTTTAAATGATGTTTATTGTTGTTTATCTATTTCCTATTGTATTGCCTTGGTTGTGAGTTGATTGTTGAATAATGGGGCAATGTTGGAGTTGCACCATAACCATGCCAATTTGTCCATTTCATAATGTCCACCATGAATTTGATGAAATGCCTTGTTATATTGTCATTGGCCTATCATTCCTTCATCCATAGGCCTACCAATTTGAATGTCATTGTTGCCAACGACATTGACATACCAATTGTGCCTACCATTTGCCAATGTATAACCAATCTTTGTTCCATACCTTTGTTGTCTACCAAACCAATTACCATTGCTTATCGCTATTCCGTTGATTAAATTGTTACTTGAAATGATTGATATTGAGATTATTGATATTGGTGATACCATTGTTGCATAATGGTATCTAATGATGTATTTCTCACTTGTGTCGACCATAATGTGGTTTGACAGAGCTGCCGCCTCCAACACGGTAGTGTGTACATACTGTCGGTAATGTGCACATTGTTTATTGAGACCCAAGCTAGGAAGGGTTACTGGTCCTAGCCATAAGATATGATCAGTCTTATGTTTATTGAGATGAGATTGACTGTATGTTTTCATATAGTCTACATGTGTTCTGGCCCTATATCTGTCTTATCATATTATACCATTCTTTTAATATGATTATCGACCTTTCTGTCATTTTTTGATATTGATTTTGTAATCTGATTATATCGACAGAATGTCATCATTGCTTCCATTATTATCATTTATTATTAATCCAGACTACTTTTATTGGCAATGCATATTAAATTCACTAAGTATCTTATATACTCACTCTTTTATTGTCTACCATTTTAGGTGCAGAGTAGATAGGAATCCCAATTTCAAACACTCTATAGATTTCTGTAGCCTTTTGATAGCAATATAATTGAAGTAAATACAATATTTTGATGTTCATAATCTAGCTGCTTCATGGGGTATGTATGGGTTAGTTAGGCTATGAACATGTATGTATGGCTTTTTATAGTATATGAGTATTGATATGATATGTGTTGATGGATGTTATATCCAACAACATAAAAGTTACAAACAATTTACAAAATTTCAGAATGAATAGTAACTAAGTAAATTGATTAATTAATTAATGATTGTAGATATTGCATGTGATACTGGATTCACGGGTGCCGATTGTCATTGGCATCTCCTGCATCATAGGACCGTCATGATTCAAAATCGGGTCGTGACAGAGGTGGTATCAGAGCTTTAGGTTACAGATATCAGAGCATTAGGTTACAGATGAATAGTACCTGAATTACTGAGAAATAGTGACTAAGTACATAATGGGTAGAGTTAAGTAAACCATGGAGCATAGCAATTCTTGCATCATCGTTTCCTGTATTTGTCTGATATGTGTTAGTATTATGCGTTTCTATAATATACTGAGTATGTTTCCTATTTTTATGATAGATTATAGAGATGTCCGATGATAGAGACAGGGATACTTGTGAGGCAGAGGTAGCCTCCAATGAGTCATTTGTCTGAGAGTATTCAGTTTCAGAGGGTCCATCCCGATCCTGATGGACTACAGAGGATACAGAAAGGGGAGATGATCCTTGCAGAGTTGAGATGATGAGAGGGATGATGGAGTTTCACAGGGAATTAGCAGATTTGAGGTGGGAATGTCAGAATATGCCGCCGCCACCAGTTCCAGCAGCAGTGCCCCTACCTGTTGCACCAGAGGCAGTGCCAGCTGCACCAACTCCTGTACAGCCAATTATGGTTCCTGGGGAGCCTGCTGTACAGGGAGGTCACAGAGTTATAGATGAGGGTAGAGTATCTATATTTATCTTTCTAAAGCTAAACTTGCCTGAGTTTAGGGGCGATAGAGGCGATGATCCAGTGGATTTTCTTGAGGAGGTTGAGAAGGTAGTTAGGAGACTACCTTGTTCCGACATTAGAGCTGTGGAGTTAGTTGGGCTATTGCTAAAAGGTAAAGCTTGGACTTGGTTTTCTCATAGGATGGAGCCTAGACTATAAGGTGAGCATCCTCCGATATGGGCTGAGTTTCAACAAGAGTTGATTGATAAGTTCATTACAGAGGGGGTGAAAACCCAAAATCTGGTTCAGTTTGAATAGTTAGAGCAAGGCAGTAGGACAGTTGAGTAATATGCTGTGGAGTTCATCAGACTGAGTAGATATGCCATACACATTGTTCCTACTGAGGCTGATTTAATCAGTAGGTTCAGGAGAGGTTTACATGCTTCACTTCACAATGCTTTATTGGCTATAGAGTTTACATCTCTGACGACAGTTATCGACAAAGCTACTCATATGGAAGAGAAATATAAGACAGAGAGGGCTAAGAGATATCAAAAAAGGAAAGGAGGACTAGGAGCTCAAAGTAGGAGGGGGGAGAGCAGCTCCCAGCCTAGGCAGGTAAGGCCAGTACCTCGATTTGATCAGCGACCTTCATCTGGTATTCAGAGGAGGAGGGTTCAAAGTAAGGGACCACCAGTGGTATAATCAGCACTTGCATATTCACAGAGTTCCTCTAGACTAGCTGTACAGATGCCCAGTGTGCCTATCTATAGATTCAGTGGTATAAGGCACGAAAGGGGAGTGCTGGCGTCAGTCGAGTGCCTGCCTGAAATGCGGGCAACATGGTCACTTCATTAGCAGATGTCCTCTGTGGGGCAAGCAGTAGCCATCTGCTTTAGTTTCTCAGTCGATGGTAAAAATGAGTCAGAGAGGCTCCTGGTAGGGGCAGAGGCAGAGGACAGGCTCCCAGCAGTAGTCAAGCCCCAGCATTCAAAGGTCAGGGGCTAGTTTTTGCAGTCAACACATAGGAGGCACAAAGATCAGACAATGTGGTTATAGGAACTATCTTGATTCAGAATAAGATTGCTGATGCCTTATTTGATTTTAGTGCTACACATTCCTTCATTTCACCTCAATTTGCACCTAAATTAAATAAGGAAAGGAAATTGTTGAATGTGCTTTTAGTGATAGTTACACCGATGGGTGAAAGTATAGATATGGATTACTACTATCCTAATTATGTGATTGAAATTGATGACAATATATTGCGTGCTAATTTGATAGAACTGCCTGTATTAAAGCTAGATGTTATTTTGGGGATAGATTGGCTCACAACACATAGTGCAGACATTGATTGTTATGAGAAGAAAGTTAAGTTTCAGCCTGAAAGGCAGCCAGAGTTTGAATTTATGGGTGATAGATGGGAGTTTAGAGTTAATCTAGTTTCTGCTATCTAGGCAAGAAGGATGATAGGGAAAGGTTGTTCAGCTTATTTGGCTCATGTGATAGATGTGCAAAAGTCTTCTGTAAAGCTTGATCAAATACCTGTAGGATAATACCCTAGAAAGTTATAACATATATGCATGATTTAGTTCTCAGTATATGGTTCAAAAGTCTTGAAATGATGGGAAATAATTTTAGAGACACAGCTAGAAAGCGAACTAGTTACTTTTCCCGAAAGCGACGGTGTCAGGAACACTGCCGAGAAATTAGCAGTCCGATCAACAGAAAAATTTCTGAATTAGACCAAGGGGTAAAAGATCACCATAATGCATGTGTAATTTTGCTAAAAATAAAGAAGTGAAAATCATTTAGGAACACTGAAAAAGTAACCAATAGCAAAATTATAAATAAATAGAACTTTAAGGTGAATAGTAGAAATTGATCCGTCGGAGTTATAGAATAACTCTGAAACTATTTTTATAAATAAGTATAAATTAAAATAAGATTATTGACTCCCCACACTAGAATCCAAATCCTGATAGAATTGACAGAATAAATTACAGAATAAGTTGGGGTCAAAACCTAATTACTTGAAAGTTTAAGGACTAAAGTATAAATTGCCATATGATTTTAATATATATACCAACACTTAGAACAAATTTCCATCTTCTTCTTTGTTCTTCATGTTGGTCAAACCTTCTCTCCATCATTTTCCACCCATTTCTTCTTCATTCTTCACCAAATTTCTTAAGTAAAATCATAGAAAAATTAAGCCCTAACTTAGTTCTATCTATCTCCATCATTAAGTTGTAAGAAAGAACAAAGGAAACTAAGGATTGGAAGCTTCAATATTTTGGATACTTCATCTCATCCAAGGTAATCAATTTGTTTGTTTGTTTTTATGGATTAGTTAGATGATTCTAAGGTTGAATTTGATGGGTTTTAGGTTAGATTGCATCAATTGATACAAATTGATGAAAATGCCTAAATTATCTAGCTTATTTGCAGTTGTAAGAAAGGGTTTGATGATTTAGTATTAGTTTATGTTAATTGATGTTAGAATATATCAATTGGAAGTCTTTAGATAACTAATTGATGGATTGTTTAGTGTAGAATTCAAGATTTGGCAAGGCTGCCCTATTTAGCTCAATTGGTGAATTGTGATGGAATTGAATTTTCCAAAGCCATTTGGAAGCTTAGGTGAGTCTTATATGCATCCTTTAATATACCTATTGTGTTAGAATTGAAATCCTTAATCTTATATGAAATCCTTACTTTGGCCGAAACCAATGTTACTATTCATGCCCTTATATTTTGGTTGATTTTGTCTTGAATTCCATAGCCATTTTGATCCAATTTGATGTTGTTTAATCTTGTTTCTTTGATACCTATTGTGTTGTTGCAAATATGATTGTTTGTTGATTCAAATGGGCAAGTCAAATTTGCACCATAACCTAACCAATTGGCTTGCCATTGTATGCCCACCAAGTTTTTCTGAAAAATGCCTAGTTCATTTTGTCTTTGGCCTATTGTTTGCATTCCATAGGCCTACCATTTGAATTCCATTGTTGCCAGCGACATTGGCATACCAATTGGCCTACCGTTTTCCTTTGCCGAGCCAACTTTTGTTCCATGTCCTCGTTGACTACCAAACCACTTATTGTTGTTCATATGCCGTCTATTGCTATGCCACTGATTCTATTGATAACTGATTGATTGATATTGAGCTTATTGATGTGGAGGATGCCATTGTTGCATAATGGTATCCATTGATATGTTGTTTCCTTATATTGATCTGAATGTGGCTTGACAGAGCTACCGCTCCGACAGGGTAGTGGGAAAATACTATCGGCGATGTGCACATTATATTCTTGGTGCCCTAGCTAGGACGGGTTATGGTCCTGGCCATAAGATATTATCAGTCTTATGCTCATTGTTACTGATATGTTACTGGAGACTGTATGTTCGCATATAGTCTATACTGATTCTACTAGAGATTGTATGATTTCATACAATCCATCCCTTTATCTATTTTTCCATATGACATCGAGCCTGTGCTATGTTCTTTGACTATACTGTAACCTATTACTGATTCTGGATATTGTATCTTAACCTATTGGCACCATTGCTCCATTATTACCTGTTGTTTATGTAACACCTTAGCCTAAACCCTAATAGGGACCTTTAGGGAAATTATTTTCCTTTCTTTATGATGTGTTAATATTATATGTGAATGCATGGAATATATATATATGTGCATGTTATATGACCTAATTTTTAGGCCTAGAGTTGGTTTGAAGTCAGTTAGGACCTAATCGGGTAAGTTTGGAAATTTTGATAATAGGAGGACCAAAATGTAATTTTGTAATTTTTTGAGGTTTTATTAATTTTTCAGTATATTTGAGTAAAGGAAAGAATATAAGTGAATGTAAATGGTCTTAAATAATTTATTTGAGAGTTGTATGGAAAAATGTACCCGGTTGGAGGCAATTTTGGGAAAAAGGGGCTCAACGGGGGCCTTTGAGGGGTTTCGGAGTAACTTAAGGACCATTCTGTAATTTT